>CATQJA010000143.1:0-18755 GCA_958295435.1 Mesorhabditis spiculigera
TACGAACATGCGCGTAACTGTCGCTATCAAGTATTACAAAAACCTGTGGTTAATAGCGCTTAAAGAACGATTCAGTGCCCTTTTTATTCCATTAATCTTGGCCTACCTCCAACAACATTTCCGACATATTTTGGGTAACACTCGGCTTCCGCTCTTCTCGAATCAGATTTCTTTGAGCTGCAGTGAAGGTGAAGCTTCTGAAGTGGCAATAATTAAAATCATAAAAAGTACAATACGATACGAAAAAAGTTTTCAACAATATGCATCTGTATCCAACCTGCCGGTATCAGTCGGCGTCCCGACCAACGAAGAGCATTCGCTGCTTTCGCCGGTATACCTCCGGCCCGACAGCCCTGGAAATAATAGAAATTTGAAGAAGCACCAGTTTTTACAATCGATTCCCCGGCTTTTATGGTTTTGTCATGGTACACTAACGCAGTCACTTTTTTTTGACTCACAAAGCGGCAATCCAAGGGTTGGGGCGCGAAAATACGGGATCATGGATTAGGGGAGAGCAGCCTGCGGGCGGTACCGCGGATTTCCGCTGAGTTTTCTGTTAGCCCGAACTAGCGCGAGGGTCTTTGGTACGTTGGAAATTAGGTAGTCGTTACGAGGGCCTACGAAAAGTCAAATGAGCCATTTTATTGCAGCTCGTTTCCAGGTTCGGGTCGAGTTATTAGGTTCCACAAATTGCCCCCCGCCATTGGAAACCGGACTCTGGAAAGGTATCTACGAAAACTTTACCGGGTTGATTTTTAGTATATAGTTATTCTGGTAAGATTTTCAGGCCTGTATAAAATTTAAGAAATCCATTTAATTATTCATCAATGCCATTTAATCATAATCAAAAAATCATTAATGCCATTTAATTTTTAAGAAATCCTTTGGGAATTTGTTTCAATCATCAGTGATACTATTAATGCGTACTAACTATAAATATATGGATATAAATAGATTCACAAGTAGTTTCCGAGGCTTAGGGTATGCTTAGGGGACTTATCCAGAGCATCAAGTTGTCCAAGAAGCAAACAGAAGTAAAAAAATACTGATATACCTACCATTCTCTTTAACAGCTATCATAGCTTTCCCGAAATTAAAGAAACCAGCAAGTCAGCAATAAATCCATAAGATCGGCTTGATTGACTGGTCTTTGAGCGGTTAGCGTATCTCCGGGGGCAAAATGAGGAAATAGGCGGGGTTGTGCTACGTGGGGATGTGGGTGGTTGTATTGTGTCTGACCGGGTGGGTCCTCCCGGGCTCGATCACTCAATCCACCCAATCTTTAGAGGCTGAGAAGAGGGCCAATGAGGCGAGTAAGCAGCTGATCGTTTTATGGCCCGGCAGAGAGGGCCCACCACACCCACAACAGCCACAAAACCTGTGTTTTCATTCCGGTAGCAGAGCGCTTTTCGAGCCGTTCACCGCAAGTGGTGTACGAGGGTAAATTTGGGGCTTATTGACCAAAAAGTGCATTGGCTTATTTTTTCTACCATAGTTACCAGGATTTAAAAACTTTCCAGGCTGTGAATCATGCCTACCAGCTGTTAATAAATTTTAAATAACGCAAATATAAAAATTTACCCGTTTTGTTTCATTTATTGATGAACTTCTTTAAGTTATATTGAAGGAAGCTGTGTCGAACCGAGCGTACCTTCAATTGGCCAAAACGCTAACCGATTACGCTATGAAAAACGAAAGGAGAGCGTGTCCAGGCGCCGGCTCTATGTTAATTTGGCTTAGACTTAGGCCTTGGCGTCGACTTAAGAAAGCCCTCTATTAAAACCCGGCAAAAAAAACTCCGGAAGCTTGCCGCTCCGGCCAACTGATATTCCGATGATGAGCCCCAAAAGCGGGTCACTGTAAACAGGATTAAGAGGTGCAGCGCTGTCAGAAGCTGCCAGAAACCGGGGTTGATGGTAAGGCCACCGAAACCAAACCAAGAAAATCGAGGATCTACGTCAAAATTCACTAAGCTACCTTAAAACCCCTGAAAAGTAACCAAAATTCAAAGCTAGTTCAACGGGGTAAACTGGAGTCAAAGGTATCGATTGCCAATGAATTCCATCGGCAGGAGCCTGGTTAGGTTGATAAATTTTAGCATGGTTTGTTGCTGTCTGGCTGCCGCGGTGAGGCGTGAAATTTTATGTCTCCCACCCGCCGACACGTCGGTTATCAGGGAGCACCGGGCAATATAACCGGATGCTACCCATTCTCTTGGGCCTAAAGTTTAAAAATACAACCCACTTCGTGTTTTGGTTGCGGAATTGGTAAGAAAGTTGCGTCTGGGGGCTCCGGCCGTAGGAAAAGCTTTGGGGGCTCAGGGCGGTGGGAATCGCGGGGGCTCAACGAGGTTCCAAAGCCGGGAACGTCCTTTTTGGGGAAAAAGTACGGGAGGGCTTTTGGGGGAATCTTATAGCTCGGGATTGGCAAAGAACAGCTGGATCATCATCAAAAATTGCATTTTTTGGGAAATGCCGTTTTTCTTCTTCAGGCTGACCTAACCTAACGCGAAAAAATGGCTTGATTCTTTAATAATTTTTGAATGATTCCAATAAAATAGAGGCAAGGCTCGTCTCCAAGTTGGATTACCAAGGGATTACTATTTTTAGATGCCTCTTACGCCAGGATATCGCATTCTCACTGAAAATTCAGAATTTTTGGTCTGTGGAAACGCCTAAAAACAGCCACCCGCTTATTAAAATTAGCATAAATGAATTTAAATATATCGCCTTCTACAATCCCTTACTCTTTGCCTTGATACTGTATCTATTTGAATTCCTGGTGCTCGATTTTCGGGACCAATCCATCGTAGCCACGCCAAAAATAACTGAAGCCCTGCTATCTGGCCATCGATTCAGAATATAGCGCCGTTAGCCGCGGCCGAATTGCGAATTTCCAGGAGATTCGTGAGTTCCCAAATTGGCAGGGCAACGAGTAGAAGCGGAAAAGTGGCGGTGGTGGATGTGCAAGAAGGCTGAGGAGGGATAACTCGAAATGGATGGGGTAGAGCAGAGTCTCTAATTCGGCGCCGTCTCACCCATCTATCTATCTATGCTCCTTCAGATGTCAAGGCGACGTCGTCTATCTCTCTCCCTCTCTCCTCTCTCTCTCTCTCTCTCTCTCTCTCTCTCTCTCTCTCTCTACCTGTCTCTCCCCTTCTCCAGCCTATGCCCTCAGGGCACATAAAAAATTAAGCAGGCGCATACTAATCCTATTTGGACGTCGCCTCTTCTGATGGAGGGAGGGGAGAAGGAGCTTGGAGGAAGAACAAGGAGAAGCCTTTAGATGTCGCAACAACATCATAGGGCAAAGAATAATGGGTTGCATCACGATTTGGTAGCCAAAAAGGGTGTGTTTTAGCGTCAAGCCCAACGTTGTGCCGCGGAACCCCGGTAAAATCCGGATACACTGTATTGTACGGATTTCCGGGCGTATTTTTGAATTTTTTTTTTGACCGGCTTTGGCTAATTCGGGGTGTACGAGAAAGCTCCAATAAAGACAATCCGGAAGCCAGCCAGCCATTACCGGCCCAGCAAAAAACTCCCAAAATAGCCCAAATCCAACCCCGCATCATACCAGACTCGGTCTTGAATGATGAAATTAAATTCAGCTGTCTCGGTTAGTCGAAATTTTCTGGGAGTGGTGAAGGAACAAATTTCGATGCGAATTTTTGCGTATTGGGTGGTTCCCGGCCGATTGTAATGCTAATAGATGCCTGGTGGAAAGGCGGAATTTCGAGACGGGAGGGAATAACCAGCTTTTCAGAGCGAAACAAGCCTGTTCTTTGGAAAAAAAATGAATGGAAACTAGATTTTGAAGGAAAACCGACTTTTGTCCGTGTGGATTTATATAATACTTTACCATCAAATTGTAATTTGCCAAATTGCGACTAAATTTGTTAGTTAGATTTAGTTAAAATCCTGAACGAAAATGGTGAATATTATTCAAAGCAATGGTTATTTATTCATTTCAATTTTTGAAAACCGTCCGTACTTATGCTTAGAAATTGCCGTTATGAAGCAACCTAAGACCAACCTATAAATTCTCAAAACTTCTAATTTAATTTCTAACAATTTCCAGCAGTTAAAACTTTGCGACTTTCACTTACAATTCACAAACAGCAGATCCGATGCGGACCCACGGCTCGTATTCCGACATTTTGCAGCATCCATATCTGTGCAGCCAAGTTTGGGCGTATGTGTTTCAAATATTTAGAGATTTCTGCCGGGATCGCTGCCGGAACATGAGTTCCAGAAAAATGGCGCCACACACGCGGCAATCCGTTGCTTGCACCGGGTCCTAGGCCATGCATTTCAGATTTTCACGCAAGGCCCGTATTTTTTTAGGGCGCGCCATCAGGAAATGGGGGGAGAGGACAAAATAATATACTTTGAAAACTGAGGAATTCAGAAGAATGGAAGAATTTTTTATAAATAGTCTTGAAATTCGCATAACACCAGGAAAAAATTGGAGATATTCCAAGAAAAAAAGCTAATCGTAGATTTTGGCAAAATTTAACGAGAATGTCCCGGCGTAATTTTATGATATGAACAGTGGCAGAGGAACAAAATAGCATAATTTAGAACTTTTACATCCTTTATAGCCGCTTTTAGCTTTGGTCGACATTCGTATTGCTTGATTATAGGCTCGTTAAAATGCCAACGTTAATTCTAGCCTAGAAACCGGCCCGAAATCTCTAGAATTTCAAAAAATTAACATTTTCGAGCCAAAACACTAAAATTCAGGATGTTTTGAAAGACATAGACATAGAATAAAGGCCCAAATTCTCATTGGAAACCTTGGAAATTTGCAAAAATCAATAAATCCGGGACGTGCTGGATGTGGGGGGATAGATTCTAGCAAGTCTTCCCTTGCCCCTTGCCAAGGTGAGAATCCACAAAGCCGATTCGAATTAAGGATTACCGGGTTTGTCGCGACAAATCTTGTGCGAGTAGAGGCCCGAATTTTAAAAATTGCATCCTGTTTGCCCACATTTTTAGACTTAATTTTAGGCTAAGTTAGAGGAGGTGGCAGAAAATTGGTGGTTGGGATGGGACCAAACAAAAAACTCTTATTGAGCCGGGCATGCGTAAAAAACCTTGATTCATTACAAGCATTCTATGAAATAGTGCCTTTAGCCTTAAATTACAAACAACAAACCCGACTGGCCGCTCTGCTGACGTTGCAGACGCTGTCGAAGGCGTTTTGCCGTCGAAACGGCTGTTTCATGATGGGATAACTCGGAGGAGTAGCCGAAGGTGTAGCGTAGACTTGCCCTAAGGAAGGTTAAAATGAAAAATTTTCGAACCTTTCATTGTCGACGCTGGATTCCCGACTCTGGCTGGCCGCCGACTTTTTGGCGGCCAGGACGGCGGCCGCCGAGTTGGCGCGAAAGGAGGCCAGCTTCTTAATGTGATTAAAAAGCAAGAAAACGATAGTACCAAGCGTTAAAGAATAGAGAAAATTTTAGAATCAATCAATCCATATATTATATATAATAGCCATATAAGCAGATATAAGATAACTAGAAAAGAAATGTAACACTATCAACCAAAAAAAATACAGAAAATTAAAGCAGAAAAATTTTAGATCCCGTTCATCTTCATTCAGCTCCTTCCAAATGCACTATATTTGTCGGCACATCGAGCCAATTTAGCGGCAGCCCCCCCGGTTGGTAGGTGTCGGGCACCGGAATCAGATTCCGGCTCACCGGAAATTTCCCGTCGTCACCAATTTCTCGTTGTTCGGCCAGCTTGCGAGATTGAGCTGCTTAACCAAAAACGGTACGGATTTTGCCCATTTTTTAAGCCTAGCTTTAAAATAACCGCCAAAATGGGTGGTGCTGGTCCTTGGAAATAACCCCATCCCTGAAAAGCTAGAGGATCTGGGGGAGAACAGGGTTTTTCATACCCTAGAACGTCTTGCGGATGATCCGGAGGAGCCAACCTTTTAGGCAAAAAGCTCAAATCCGGGGGGCAGGACAGAGAGTCGAATTGTTATTTCAATTTCTGGGAGTTGGTCGGGGTGTTTTGGACGATGGCCGTTCAAGGGTGTAGTCGGCGGTCTATGAAAATGATGAAAAATTGTGGAATGATGAAAATAAAAAACGGTGCTGGCATCTGAGGTAATGTCGTATGTCTGTATTTTGTTGTTGTCAGGAAATGGCAAAAATCGAGCCCACTGTGTCACGCCCCATTTGAAAATTGTTTCGCTGGAGAAAAAGAGGGAGGTGGAGAGCGAGGGAGAGAGAGAAAGCGAGAGAGATAGTCAGTCGCTAATTGCGATATTTCACAATTCCAATCAATATAATCAAGATTCTGAGGGTTTCCTACCGACGGCCCGTGCGGCAATTCACTATAGATACACACCGTGATGCGCGATGAAAAGAAAATAAAAGAAAGAGAGACGGGGGATGTCCTGAGGCAATGGATGGGCAGATAATCCGTCGTGTGTGTGGCGGAAGAATAGCCGGACGGACATCTTCTTCTCTTCTATCTTTCTATCTATCCATACGGCCTCCCCACAGAAGAAACCCCTCGGAATACACCAAAAAAATTCGGGCAGTCGCGGAAAGAAGACGTGGAAGAAGGGGGGATATCTAGAGGGGAAACGGATTAGCCCAACCCAATTGCAGGTCCTCTCGCCCATTGGGGTCTTCTTCAACTTATCCGATTTATCTCATAGATTCATTTAGCTCGAGGTGGGTGAGAGGGCAGCTAATGAGCGGAAAATCGGCGGTAGATCCTGGAGATTGGTGTTTGCTGGAATTTGGACTTAATGGTGAAAGCTGCTCACGGGTTGGAAAATTTCCATCATAAGGGTAAGCTGTATACACTAGTTTTAAGTAACTTTTTGGCATGTATTTGATGGACTAATGCACTACTAGTCTAACAATTCTAGTCTTTCAAAGCAAAATAAAGATTAAATTTTCTATGAAAACGCAACGGCAAAGCTCCAAATACGCCGCATACGAGGATTCCGTAAAATCCCACCGAACGCCTCCAGAAGCCTTGGCAAACAGCCCTGAAGGCTCCAAAAACTGCCCTTTTGCGGATATTTGCGGATGCCACGTGAAGCCGTGCTCTTCTAGCGCAATTTTCATTAGTGTGCTAAAAAGGACTTTCCCTAGCGCATGTTCTGGGCTTTGACGATATTAGCCCAAAATTAAGCTTATAAGTTTTGGGACATCCCAAAAAGCTGACCCAGTAGAGCATGAAACATAGCTCCCTTCCACCCTCAAGTAATCTACAGGTTTTCCATCAGACGTCTCCGATTTCCGGTGCCCATTATTCACTGTTGCAGATGTTGGACATTCCGGCTATGGAAAAGGAGCTCCCTTGTCAATAATTCATCCAATCCCGTCCCTCGGATTGATTTCTCAATGTACGTTTTCCGTCTCTCTCTCCCCAGGTTTTTACATCAAAAATTTATCCATAGCATGGAGGTATCGGGGGGGGGTAGAAAGAAAATAGGAAAGTAGACAATCAAGGGCCGGAAAGCAAAGGAAATCTACCGAGCAATAGGGGGAGGGAGAATCACTACCATGAATCGGTCGTATCGAAAAATTCGGAGAAAATAGCATAAAATATTTGTTAAGTAAATATACACGTCTCTGAGAGTGTCGTAATGAATCGCGGCGTAGATTCGGGATTGAATTTTTTTTGAAGAGTTTGTTTTTAGTGAAATTTTCTGAAACTACTTTCATTTTTGATTCTTGCGGCCTTAATTCGCCAAAAATCATAAAAATCCCGCTAGTTTTAGCAAATTCTAAATTCAATTTATTTTTGAGCAACAAAAAGCGCTTGTACAACATTTTTTAGGTATGGGTTTTGTTAAGGCCAATTGCGGATGGCTTATGCAAAAGCTGAGAAATTGAAGGGAATTTTTAGAACAATGCAAATCACAGGAAATCGCAAAAAAACACACAAATAGAACAGTTTGAGGCGCCTAAAAGGTGGAAAATTAAAATAAACATTGGCAACAGCGAAAAGCTAAAAACTGCGCAACAGCCCAGACACACACACAGCACACAGGATCCCGTATTCGGTTAGGTCGGAGAAGCCGGAAAAGACTAGCTCTATGCAAATGAAGTGAAGAGGAAAGGAGGAGACATAGTATCGTCGTGTTGTTGTCTCTTTAGTAGTCCGTTTTTGACAGCAAGCCGTTCGCGCTGGCCGCCTGATTCTCGGTACGGTACTTTCGTTTCTTATCTGAAAAATTCATTGAAAGTTTTTATATACTTGCTAGTTCGTTATTAGGAATTTCTGGACTGAATAAACCCATTGTCGGTTCTTTTCTGGATGCGAAAGCTGATTTTAAGGAGCGCGGAAGGCTGCGTACGATTTTGTTACCTTTTAGATATGTAGTTTAGTGAAAGTTAACTCACTGCTACAACCTCTGCAGATCAGCACAGCCCCAATGAGGATGACCAGCGTCAAGATCAACGCGATCAGCATGATGATGATCAAATGATTTGTCCAGGCAGCGTTTGCCTAAATTTCGTAAGTTTGAAACGAGGCTTTAAGGTATACCTGCACATTACTTTCAGTTGTTTTGCCAATAGGCCTTCTCGTCGTGGTGGTTGTGGCTTCAGTAACCGGATCAATCTGAAAGTTGGTCATAGTTGGTAATTGAGGTATAGAATAGAACAGTTTTGAGGAGGATTAACTTACCCTCGGCCGCTGCGTGATAATCGTCGACTGGCTTTTCTTGACTTGTTGGGTGGTGGTCGTTACTGGGGCTTTGGTGGATGGTGTCTTGGATACGGTAGGTGGCGTGGCGTACGGACGGTCTGGAGGTAGACCGGAGCCTTGGACCTAAAAAGGCAGGTTCATCTCTGGGTTTAGGTCGACTCGTTTTTCTAACAATTAGTGCCTGGTTACGACTTGATTTTTCCAAGAGACCGATATAATCGACTGATTCGCCCCAACTCGACCAACCCCTAAAAATACACATCGTGTTGGTAGATGCTCAGCGTAGCGGATGGCCCCTTCCATTCGATCCCAATTAACGGAATTAGGGTCATGGGCCACGGCGTGGGCAACAATGGGCCTTTCCTTCAGGGTGTTAGGCCCACATCTGGCTGGTTTTTCAGCCGGGATAAGTGGGGATGCGCGTCTGCGGATGGGTGGCAGCAAGTTAATAGGGCTGACGGCCTGCACTCATTTCTTCTAAGCTCATTCTTCTTAAAAGCATTTTGCTATTTTTCTCCGCGTGAAAGCTCCGCGAGTTTTTCGAGTTGGATAGAATTGACAGGCTAATCTGCTTCTAAGAAAATAGGACTTAGGAAAAATGGTATTTAGAAAATGAACGTAACTCGTCTGTGGCCAGTTTTTACAGCTTTTTCGTACTTCGCTACCAATCAAATCGATCAATATTCCCCCAGCTCGTTTCCCTTTTTATTCTGCTTCTTCTGATAGCCCATGGGGTCAACGAGTAACCGGATGCTCCACCCCGCCCCCCTCCCAGCCCGGTGCGCCTGATCAGCACATTTTATGTGTGCCCCTCGACGGGCACTATCCAAACATGGCCCCAAGGCATAGACCCGAGGGCCCAAGTGAGAAGAGGGAGTATAGGGCCAATATGTTGCTCCCCCAGCCCTGTTCCTTCTCACATTTCGAGCCATTCGCGCGGAGGGGAATATGGCTGTCATAACACTCGATAGATTGGGAGAAGAGGGGCAGGTGTCATCCTAGTCTCTCGGTATCTCTAACTCTCCCTGTCTCCCGTGCTCTCACAATAATAACTGCCACCTGCACACACCCCGGGAGCACCATAGGCAAATTGCACAATGGGATGCGTGCATGGGTAATGAGCTTTTGGTAGCAGGGTTTTTTGGCGTTTGACCTAGTGAAGAATAATGAGTTTTTAATAGGTTAGGAGGTGTGATAGAGTACGGGAGAACGATCTAATGAAAAAGAAAGAGAGCGTGAGCTCGAGATGTCCATGAAATTAAAGCGAGAGAGAGAAAGAGAGAGAGAGAGAGAGCGAGAGAGTGAGAGAGAGAGGGAGATAGACAGAAAGACAGGGAAAGAGAGTTTTTTTTGTTTTGCTCAGCAGATGTTGAACAAAAACTATTTTTTTAGGAAAACACGCGGAAAATTAAGCATCGCGACGCTATATAACAACGACAAACCCTTAGCAATTGCCCTTTTAAGGTAGCCCACCGGATACCTCCAACCCCCGTAATTATCGTACTACTCCTCGGCACCGTTACAGCACCCCAATTTCCCGTCCCCGGCCTCACCTAAGGCTCAGCCCCGCTTCACTAGCTAGCAAGCCTATTCATTAGACTAATTGGCCGGCTCTTCGCCCCCCCTTTCCGGCTAGTCGATTCTCTATCTCCATTCGACCGTGAGTAAGAATGTAATCAGGTGGCTCGGCTTGGGGGGATGGTCGGTGTGTCCTTTCCGTTCCTTTAGGGGGCAGAAGCCAAACATGGTTGACCCCGGGGTGGGGTGGGTGTTGGCCCTTGAGTCGAGCCGAGGAGCCCCTATCCTAGCGGTAGCCGTATTTGTACGGAAGGGGGAGAACATAAGGCAGATATGGAAAAGAAAAGGGTACCGACTTCTTGGAGATGATGGCGCAGATGCAGGGATTGAAGCGGATCAACTTAGAGAGCTTATAAAGCTTATTAGCAACGTCGTATTAGAACTCAGACGTCTAAAAACCTTACTATAAACCCCTTAATTCCTCCAAAATCTACGTCACGCCCAATTTCCACCGCAAATTTCACACGTCTCACCCCTTCTAAAGCCGCTATGGTGGTCCAGCCGATCCACACACCTATCCGGCTTATTTTATGGGGCAAAACGATAAGGGTTTATAGACGCTGGCCCATGAATTATTTGAAGAAAGTGGTTATGGATGAGAAAAGGTTTAACACGATAGAATAAAGCGGAAACTAGACCCACATAATCTTCATCATCTTCTGAGTGGCCGTTCCCACTGCCGAAACCCTGGCCATTGCCGATGCTCACCGATTCTTCTTCGTCCACTGAAAATCACGAGTTGTAATGCTTTTATTGCACGTGATTTTGGTTATAAAAGTACTATAATATTTTTTTATTACTTACTCGACTGGGCCACCAGCCCCGCACTGAGAAGCAACAGCCCAAAAATGGCCGCTCGGAGGATCATCTTGAGAAAAAGACCCGCTTTCTGATGTGGCGTCTGGAAAATAGAAAGATTGAGAAGGCACAACGTGAATCAGCCGGATCCAGATCGTGGAAAACTGAAAACAACAAATGCTGGCATGGCGGGAATTGGGTCAGACGCCGTTGGGGGTGACGGACGTGTTTTTTGAGGCTACATAATTTCGGAAGGAAAATTAGTCGAAAACTAAATTTGGTGGCACAGAAATAGAGCGAAAGATAGATAGATAGAGAGAGAGGAGAGAAGAAGAGGAGAGGGGAGAGAGAGAGAGAGAGAGAGAGAGAGAGAGGGAGAGAGAGGCAGAGACATTTCCTACTTAGACGAGGTTAAGCAAATTACGATAGGTACTCCGGCATAAAGATTACGCTCAAAATTGGACCCACGCCAAATTCGGTAATAGCCCTCTACGTGGTGATATTTGGGTCGATGATAGAGTGGTATGCGCTAGAATGCTAAAGGGGTGAAGAAGAGGGTTGATAAGGGACTGTGTTCCCCGAATCTGTTCTCTATTCTCTCTTCATTCCTCCCCACCACCCTCCCAAATAGAGCTGTACTATTTGCCGAGCAGATGCGGGACGAGGGGAGATTGCATAAAAACGTGTCGAAAATGCCCGGAGGGATGGTGCCGCGGGGGCCCCAGAAGTGAGGGAGCGAAGTGATTGGGGGCGGAGATTAGATCGCTGGATAGAAACATTAAAGCGAAATGGTGGTGGCCAGGGGGATGGCACCTAGAGAGAGGTGTGAAGTCAGATGGAATCTGTCTGGGGTGGCAAACTAGAAAAATTTAATGTTTTAAAAGCAAAAAATAACAAGAAACAAGCCTAAAAACCAGCCTATAAAATCGGCGCCAAAATTGCGCCTAAAATAACCGGAATATGGAAGTCTCGAAAATCTCAGAAGTAAGGTTTGGCTTTCGTCAAAATTCGTCTCGTCCAAGTTTTCAAAGCGCTTTTTGGCGCGTGGCGTAGCCCTCGAGATCAAGTTGATGGAAGGGGTCGATGCTGACACCTTGATTTCACCGTAAATGCAAATATATTGCCAGTAAAATATGTCAATTTGGCCAAAAATCCACCACAGGCCAAAGATTCCCTAGAAATTAAAATATTTTTCGTCTATTTTTAGGTTGGATCTAGGTCCAAAAATCCGCTGTATTATTCTGCATCTAAAAAAATACCAAAGAACTGGATTGCATTATACCGATGAGCCGCAGAATGTGTGGAAGAATGTACGCGCCAAATCAGAGGCAGACGCGGTTTTGGCCGCCGTGGCGCGGTGGCTACAGGTGATTCACCGCCCAGGGGGAAGGGCTCCGCGGGGCTTCGGCTGTGTGTAAAGAGGAATGGGAGGGAATGGAAGACATCGGAGGAGCAGGAGGGAAATCACGGTAAATGGAATGTTGACTAAAATGGGAACGGCAGGGAAAATTTGCGATGGCTGGATCGAGGGGGGGGGGTGTTGTGGTGAGGGCATGCATGAAAAATTGGCATTTGGCCCGGAGCGGTTACTCTGCGCGCTGTTCCGATCTGCTAGTCACTAATGGGGACGTAGGGGAGGGCGACAAGTTGTTCCAATAGAGCTGGGTAATTAGGGTGAAAAGGTAAACCTGAAAATTACGGAAATCTGGTTAAGAACAAAAATAATTCCAAAACTTCGAATTGCCGGATTGAAGCGGAATTTGATTGCCTATCTCTAAGAATTGGAAAAAATTTAAGTCTGGACGAAAAAGCGAAGAGAAGACAAAATCTCGACTACCGTATCGAAACCGGGCAAATTCGGCATCCATTCCTATTCAATCTACAGTTCAGCTTCCATAATCCGTTGCGCTACGATGTACACCGTCCGGACATGAGCAAAGCACCCCCTAATTCCCTATTTGCGGACACACCAAGGCCAAGATGATAGAGAGGAACAGCAATGAACGAAACAGAATCAGGTGCATAATGATGATAATCCTTTCAAAACGGACATAAATCGTTGTAGGACATCAACTGAAGCCAAAGAAGCTCTTTGGAAAGTCGAGCCGGGTATTCGTGTCGTTCCCAGTAGTCTGGATGGTGCTGATCGGGGAGGGAAGGGCGAAATGGTGGGATCCATCAACATTCAGCAACACGACGCTTTCGGAAGGGGCGGTCAGATTAAAGGGGCCGGGAAGGAAGAAAGTGATGAATAATCTGTTGTTGTAGAGTTTGGGAACGGCTTCTCTTCTCAAATAAAATAGCTATGTTTGGATAGCCATACCCCTTGTATCCAAATTTTAATTGGTATGATATCTGAAACCTGAGTTTAAGATCGCAAAAAATTGGAACTAACGTGCTTTTATTCCCGACAAAAACTACTGCACAACCCCGCCGAGCAACTTCCAAATGCAATACCCCCGGTCTACCCCGTTCGAATATCACTCAGAAATACGGGAGAAAAGGGTCCGCTTGGGGCTGTTCTGCTGCCTACTCTGCATACCGGGGCGGAGAAGGGACATCGACGGAACGTGTGAAAAACGGCCGGGGCAAGGGTGACCGGGCATAAAAAGCAGCCAGCGACGGTAGAGGGGTATGACCACAAAAGGGCACATTCGAAACCCGGGAGGGGCTACCGTTTGCCGTAAATGCCAGGGGGTGATTGGCGCCAATTTCTAGGAGTACGAAATAAGGGCAAGGGTACGGTAGGTATAAGCTATGTTCTGTAGTGTCCGCGCGGATTTTTAAAACTGATTGAGACGTTTCCGGAGCGAGGAAAAGTTCTAGTTCAAAATAGCACGTTCCTTGTCGTTGAATCTATAAATCGTATCGATTCGTCCGGAAATCAACTGTAGGTAGTGACGCAATTTCCCCGGATGAAAAAGCCTAGTAATCGAGAAACTGTGGGAAGTTTTCAAAAAGAAATCTACAGCGCGACGAGGGTCAGGAAAATTCAAAGCTAGTTAACTCACACTTAGTATTACCATACCTTTCGCGTTTTGCTACTAATCCTTAGGGCTGGCTTGCACGTTTCTTTAATTCGAAATTATTGCCCTCAAACCCCAACTGAAAACCCGGATATTTGATCGTAGCCAAACCTCAGGTCACACAGCCAAAACAAGCCCTAAAAGCCATCAATAACGGCCCAAAATTGGGTAAACCTGGGAGGGAAGGAGAAGAAGAGGAAGAGGGACAGCCAGCGAAGAGTATTTGTGGCCAAGGTAGAGCCCGCGCGGGGGGCAGCAGGCCCTAAACCTTTAGCGCAAACAGTCAGCCGGTCAGCCACTCTCTCGCTCTCTTGGCTTCGGCCCGAGGGCACAGAAATAGTAGGGAGAGGGGAGGGACTACGAGAACATCTAGTAGAGAGACAGATAGAGAGAGAAAGAGGGGTCAACCAACCAGCCCCCCACTAGGAGGCGCCAAAAAATGACGGGTCGAATGATTTGGGGCCAATGGGAGGCCCTGGAGGGTGTCAATTGGTGGGTGGTGTACCTGGATGGGAGGAGGAGGAGGAGGAGGACAAATTACAGACTAATGGGGGGGGGAGGGTGTAAGAAGGGTTTTGCTAGCTAGCCTTGACAGAATTTACCTAGATAATTCGCACAAAATCCCGACAAGATCGCCCGTTTAGAAACGAGAAAGGAAGGAGAGAGAGCGAGAGAGAGTTAGAGAGAGAGAGAGAGAGAGAGGGAGGGAGAGAGAGAGACCGGAAGAGAACGAAAAATAGAGAAAGATAGAGAGAGAGAAAGCTCGGAAATCGTTCAGAGAAACCGTATTTGTTTCCGCATTAATGAGCGGTCGAGATATAACGGACTATCGTACCCTCCATAAAATTGACCGGAAACATACGTTACAGAAAAAGGCCACTGACCAGGTTATAACTGAAAGAGTACCCGCTGTCCCAGGGCCAAAAGCCCATTTCTCAGTTTCGCCCCGCCGCTCGCTGGCCTCAAGAAAAATGGGTGTAAACCTCAAAACAAGACGTGTGTCCATCCGGGGTAAAGGAGCGGAGCCGGGTGGACACTTGTCAACCCGAGGAGAAGCTTTGGAGCAACGAGATACTTGAGATCTATGAGAAGGGGAATACATTTCGAGGGTGGAGAGAAGCGATGGCAATTGGTGGGGGATACTCAATCATAAACGAGTGGCACAAGCCGGGTGTGTGGATAGTTGTCAGATGGAAACATGGGGCGTGGATGGGGGAACCGCAAGGCACTAGTGCGGTTAAAAATAGAGCAACAACATTGAAATTTACAAAGCCTTGGTGGGCTCAAGAAAAAAAATTTCTATTTACTGAGAGAGTGATATTGTCGATATTCATCAAAATGATACAAAAGCCTCAAAAATAGCTAAAATAGCCTGGAACCCGTTCAAGAAAAAACGAATCATCTAGATCCAGGTATTCGGCAGCTGCTCCCATAGTCCCTATTGCATAATGCCGTGAATGACATCGGAAAAGAGCACCGCCCCCTGTCTATTGGATCATCCCGGACTACAGAACAATAGCCGTCAAAGAGGATGGCCTCGATAAAAGTCCCAAACGCTCTCTTCCATCCCCCAGAAGACTATCAAAGAAAAAGCAGAGCGCATAAAATAGCCATAAAAATTGACCGTATCTTTGAAGTGTATAAAAGATAGAGAATTGCGTAATACGGGAGGTAAGGGTCCGAACACGGATATATCGCCAGCATCCGGCCATAAATCTGATAAACCCTAGACCGATGAGCGGGATCAGCGTCTAATCGGCGGTGGATAACGATAGTACACACGCACGAAAACGACATCTGCATTCGGGGACACAGGTTGAGCACGGGTTTCGGCCTTGAAAGATCCTGGGTGGCGATAAGGAGGAACGGACGGCCCGCTACACGGCTGTACTATAGGCGGTCAGTCGGTTCACAGGGAAAGGAAAGCGGTAAGGGCAAAGGGTTTGGCTGTGTTTTGAAACCGTGAAAGGCGTCTGGCTTTTAGTGTTATAATCGGCTTCTTAGGAACTTTTAAAAACGGAAGATCTATAGAAATATAGTGAAAAAATAGAGCTCATTATAGCAGAACTGAAAGATTGCCGAACTCCCGAAGATCACCGGAAATCAAATTTCAACACAATTTCTAGACATAGTTGAGAGATTCCGCTATCTGACCGGAACAAACAGACATTGCGTTATTCAGCACTGAGCTATGAGTTGGCTGAACACCAGAGGAAAGTGAGATTGATCCCCATACGAGGCCGGGTAAAACTGGCTTTGATTGGGGGAAACGGGAAAGATTGGACTGTCTCGAAGGGGAATTGCGAGTTTTTCTGGATCACCTGCCTGTGGGATCAGTGACTGGTTTTTGGGGGAGAAAGCATAGGTTGATATCTAACGTAGAGGTAAGGTATCTAAAAATTATCGAATGGCCAGGTAATCTGGGAAACATTTTGAAGAAAACAGATTTAAACACGAATCAATTTAGAAAATTGAAGAGCAAGTCTAGCACGATAATCAGAGCAAAAACTCATTTCTGAAGGTCAGCTTGGAATCTTGGATTTCTACAAATTGCCACCCTTAGTTGACCTTCCCGAAAAAGCCAACCCCAAATCAATAGAGCCGAAGTGGTAGCCACCGGCGGGGGAGATCGCTTCGACCCGCGGGGTGGATGACACCTAACCCACAATTACCCACAGCGAGGGCTGGATAGGACAGACCGATACTCTTGACGAACATATAAAAGAGGAGGGGCCCCACTTTCTCTGCTATCAGCTGGCCAAGGTCAGCAGGGCGAACAGCTGGGTGTTAGGGGCAAAAATGGGTTGAGGTGGTTGAAAGCTCGGAGTGAAAAGTAAAGTAAAGTGAGTAAAAAGTGTAGATACGTTAAAGGTTTTAGAAGGTGGCTATCATCATCTCAAGCTGAAACCTAGAAGCTCACAATTTGGTGGCCACGGCGGAAGTAAACAATCAGGAGTCACGGCGGCTGAGAGTCAAGGGTGGGTTCGGATCCAATTATGGTGCGTTGAGTGGGTGGGTCGATGCGATGGATTCGAGCCAGAGGATAGCAAAATATCTTAAATGTAATTAAAAATAAAAATGAAACATACACATTTGCATATCCAGATCAATTATACACCAAGGAAATGCCTTAAGAGTATAACCGGAAATCTCTGCCTTAAAAGCTCTAAGCATTACCGCTTTTCTTAAGCCATTAAAACCGAAGCTTAGTGACAAAAGTCCGTATCTTTTATTGTATTTCTAAGGATGTTTTAGCGACCTTCTAAGCCCGTTGGAAGCCAAAGCAATTCATCTTGGAGAATTCATCAGCCATCCCCCCAACCCGACCCCCAAAAGAACCCGCAAGAAAGACAAATGGCATCCAGCAATCAACCACCACCAGGGGAACTGGGCAAAAAAACGGAAAAAGGAACCCCGTGCGAATCAGCGGGTCACCGGTCAAAATACCGAAAAAGCCCCGTCCCCTGCTGCCTCGCAATGTCGCCACGGGTCGTACCGATTTTCGAGGCGAGCCGGCGGGGAAAAACGAGCCGTGAAAAACTGACAACGGCTTATCGGGACCGCGAATCAGTCCTCTGTGGCTTTTCACAGGGAGGGGAAGGGGAAATCGGGGGGGACAGTGGAATTTGCCGAAATCGGCTTTTCCTTGGATTTTTGCAAGGTGGGTGAATTTGGAACCGGAAGTCGTGGGGTGTCAATATTTTCGGGGCCTTGGGTACGGCGGGGAAAACAAAATTTGTTTGGACGTGATTGGAAATTTTATTTTCGAATCTAGCTCCACCCGGGGAGGAAAATGGAGTTTTTCGAAAGGTATCGTCCATATTTGTGCATTAATACGAAAAACGCACGTTGAGTAAAGCTAGAAAAATTGTGCAAAACTGTGCAAATTTCGATACATATCCCTGAATTTAAAACTGTCGCATTAATTTTAAGCAAACAAAAGTGTAAGTCAAGATCTTAACAAAACCGCTGGTATTTCCGGCCCGAAAACATCTATTTTCCAGGTCCAGCTACAAGCAGGTGAAGTGGGCAAGGAGCCTCCCGGCAATTACCCCACTCGCTCCAAATCGGCCATTCCACGGTTTTTGGCGTGGATTTGATGGACTTTACACATCAGCAGCGCCATCCAGCCCCCTTGTCCAGGCCACTACAGGGTGTCCCAAAAAAAACGAACCATCTGGCATTTTGCCGTGTTACATCCAATCGGTCCCATATTTGGACCAGTGGTGTATCAGATCCTAAATAACAACAATCCTGACTTACAGCCCCATAGCTACAGTAGTTTTAAAGTTATAACGCAAATACTGTTTTTCCCAGAATTCGGAACCGTTTTATTGGCTATCTTTTTGGACTTTGCATCGATTTGCATCGACTTCCGGCTGCGAATCCCTAATTTCGCTTAAGATCTTGGGTAATTTTGCGCTGTAAAAATCGCTTAAATCGAAGCTTATTTAATCAATTTTAGTCTGGAAAAAATTTCTTAAGGTAAAGAAGCCCTACTGGATCATTTTCACTTAATGTTTAGGGGGTCTAATTCCACGAAAACCCTATGAAAAATGGAAAATATGGTTTGTTTTTGCTATAACTCGAGAACTACTATAGCTACGGGGCTATAATTCAGGATTGTTGTTATTTAGTGTATGATACACCTCTGGTCCAA
>CATQJA010000144.1:0-28087 GCA_958295435.1 Mesorhabditis spiculigera
ATGATATTGGATTAGGAGGGTTTAGAGACTAAATTTTAGCCTAACTAAAGAATACAAAAAATAAATCTAGTTTTTAGCTGATTAGAAGACTATTGGTAGATTAAAATTTAGATAAACACTGAACGTCAAAATTAAAAAACGGGATTTAGTTATACTAAAGTTGGTATTTTGTTATACTAACTACAAACTACAAAAAATCTAGTTTTTAGCTGATTAGAAGGCTATTGGTAGATTGCACTTTTGAAAAAACGCATGACGCGAAAATGAAGTAACTACATTTTGTTTTACTCATTTAATTTTTTCGTTCATTTCAATTCTAGAAAAGCTATTAGCAGAAAAAAAAAGAAAGATTATTGAATTTAATATTAAGTTTATAAACTAAAAAACGTCTGAAAACTACAAAAAAAAAGAATTTTAAGTGATTAGAAGCCTATTCAAAGACTAAAAATTTATATTAACTGATATTTTAAATTAAATAATCCATAGTTTTTTGTTATATTGCAATTAATTCGTTAGCAAAAAGCCACACCGTAACAGCAGCATTTGCGTGACGTCTTCTCGGGAGTCTTCGTAGTTTTCGGTGTCGATTCGTGGGGTATACAGGTCTTCCGGGGATCAGCTCACCGCGTGAGGGTAGTCGTTGCGTTTTGACACGTAGCTGGTGCGGAGGCGGGTGGTACAACGAGGCGGCCAGGATTGAGTACCGCGCCGGCGACGTGTACACGCGCTGTGGATTCGAGGGTTACGTTATTACAAAAGCTACACGATTAGAGGCGGTAGATTTACAAAATAAGATTATAAGGCTAGATTATTCGGTTCTGGACTGTTAGCGGGGGAACCAAATTTTTCCCTGTATTCCTCTACGGCCGTATAACAAAGTATAAACCATTTTTATAATTTTTTTAGATATAAAAAAGTATAAAACATTTTAAAAACTTTGAGATGTAAAAACACGATCAAAAACAATAAAATTTTTACAACGTTTTTGCCTTTTTTGGTCAAAAATGCATGTACAATCCCAAAAAGATAAAAAATTTTCGAATGTAAAAATTTTAAAGCTTTTTTTATAACTTTTTAGCTATCAAAAACTACTAAAAACACCATAAAAATACATTATAAATTATCCCCCCCCCCCCCGCTAACAGTCCAGAAGCACATATTCTATGTTACAACCAAACCACCATAGCCTAGAATAATCGATCTAATTTCTGACCTGTCGCTGGACGCCAGTCTTATAAACCGGGATAGCGCGGGCGGCGACCTTCTTGACCTTGACGACGGGCCCGTCGCGGTAGGCCAATGGGGCACTGCCGACAATTCCCTACAAATGGTAGGTTACGGTACGCGTGGAAGCAACTTACAGATGGAGCCGGGGCGGAAACTGGGGCCGGTGCTGATCCGGATGAGGTGGAAGAGACGGACGGTAGAACCACTGGAGACTTGGCGCAGGAAGCTTGGCACTGAAGCGAGTCTGATGAGCGTAACCAAGGAGCCCTACGTATTCAGCCGATGGTCCGCCGCCGCTTCCGCCAAGTCCGAGCGCGCTGCCGAACATTGAGGCCATCTGGGTGAGGGCGATCGTTTGAGGGAGGCCTGGAAAGTGGGGGAAATCGTTGTTATTGCAGAAGTAAGTATCGTAGTACCGTAGAAAGCTTACTGGACAATTTTCCGTTGAGCTTCTCGTTGACGATGGCGGGCAGCTGGGCGCAGATCTTGCCGGGAGCCATCTCCTTGACCATCGACGATATGCGACCCTGAAAATGGAAGAGGTGTTTTGAGAAACATGAGATGTACGGTTGAGCTTTTGGTTATGCGATAAATTGCCTACACTACACTCCTATGATAAAACTACAGTCAAATATTTTGTTCCGGTCTCAAAATACGTACCCTGAATTGGCTGTTGACAATATCGCCGATCAAGCCGCCATTCTGGATGCATACGTCCGCGTATCCGATCTGCACGTTGCAGCTGCCCATTCGGATGTATGGGGCACCCGTGGCTGTTCTGAATTCAGAAAAGTTAGCAAAAACGAGGAATTTAAATGCACTCATTTAGGCCAAGCCAACCTTACTCAAACCCAAGCTTAGGTCTAAGCTCAAGCCTAAGCCGCCTTAACCCAAGCCTAAGCCTGGGGCCTAAGCCTAAGCCAAAGCCCAATCACAAGCCTCCCAAACTCACCTTTCAATGATGAGGTCAACGTAGATGGACACTTGGTGAAGGTTAGCTTGCACAATTCCGAATAACGCGATGGGGAGCAGGATTTGGATCTGCCCTCCAAGATTTCCGGTGACGCTGAAAAACACAGGTTAAATACGAAACATCGTAAGTAAGGATTGGAGCCGACTACCCGAACTGCTCGAAAACGTCGCCCACCCAATGTCCAGATTCTCCACAGCAACGGCCAGCCGATTCGGCGGTGCCGGGTAGATGGAGATGCGCTGCGGGCACCGGTAGCGCGAGACGTACAGGTTGTAGATTTGGATGCAGCCGTTCACCTAGATGAATTGGAAGTAAAATGTGGTTGGTGGACTCCTTGAGGATGTCGGGGAGCGAGGAGCTAACCTGTGGGATGCACTGGCTGATCGGGGGTAGCCGGGCCTTCTGGATCTCCGAGTTGAGGAGCGGGGCGATGACGGAGGAAGCGTATTGGAAGGCGCGCTGGTTGATGCGGGCGCGCAGGCCGGGGTAGCCCTAAAAAAAGAATTTGTTAAATTTAAATATAAATAAAATTTAAATATAATATAACTAAAATTTAATACTTAATTGGCAACTAATTAAAGTTATTAAAGTAGCTAATGAATTTTGGCGTTTTCACTAGTTTTCCTAGCCAAGCTAAAAGTTACATACCTTATTTCCGCCCATCAACAACGGGTTGAAGTCGGGACCGTACGAGGAGAACCTAAAAAGCAGAAAAATGGAGCGTAAAATGTACAATAACGTACTGGCCGCCGGAAACAGCGCCGCCAGCATAGCCTCCCCCCGACGATACCGCCGATTTGAGGACCGGAAGCAATCTAAAAATAGGGGTTTTGACATGAAAATAATTCTATAGCTTTAAAGGGGGCTTTGAAGGATGCTGACCTGTTGATGCGCCCCGGAGTA
Organism: Mesorhabditis spiculigera; assembly: GCA_958295435.1. NCBI lineage: Eukaryota > Metazoa > Nematoda > Chromadorea > Rhabditida > Rhabditidae > Mesorhabditis > Mesorhabditis spiculigera. The sequence goes on from CATQJA010000144.1 coordinate 3,104, forward strand.
CTGTGGAAGGGCCGGTGCGGGACCAGCATACCCTCCTCCGCCACCTCCGCCGGCCGCCGTGAGACTCAACAGGCTCACGGCCAGCAAGAATATCTGGAAAAAAAATGGTTTACAGTAAAATATCTTAAAGGGGCAGGCAAGGCAGTTTCATTGCGTAATCGGTTGCGCCGCCTTCAAGGAGGGCAGGCGGCGCCGCGCGTTTTGCTCAATTCATAATAGAAAAGCGATAGACATGACTTTTATGGCCCTTTAAAAGTCAATGTTACTCAATTAAGTTAAGTCTAAGCCTAAGCCTAAGCTACCCCTTAGGTAAGACTAAGCCCATCCTAAGCCTAAGTTAGACCCAAGCCAAATCCTCACCAATCGAGTAACCATCGTACTCTACCGGGCGGGTCCCTCGTTTTCTTGGCCGACCTTTTGGTGGGGTCTCCTGAAAAGGGTTCCATAGTTGAAAATCAATCGATAATTCTCTGAAAATCTCTACGGAAAATGAGAAAGAAATCAATGGCAGATCCCGGGTGGAATGGTTCGGAGATCCGCAGAGTAAAAAGTTGTTTATCATCAACATCCCGCGCCACACAGGGCACAAGGTTGCCCACCAAACAAGATACTTTTTTGCGGGGGAGCCCAAAAATTGAGGTGTCCCGAAATTTTGGAGTGTTTTGAAGATAAAATGAAATTGGGAATGGAGATGGTTAGAAACATTATATATGGTTCAAAAAGTAACAAATTTTCAGAGTCAAGTTAGACAGAGAGAGAGAGAGAGAGAGAGAGAGAGAGAGAGAGAGGGAGAGAGCGAGTGAGCGCGAGAAAGAGAGCGAGAGAGAGGAGAGAGAGAGAGAGGGGGGAGGGAGAGTGAGAGAGTGAGAGAGAGCGAGATAGAGAACGAGAGAGAACGAGTGAGACCGAGTGAGCGAGAGAGCAAGAGAGAGGGAGAAAGAGTGCGAGAGTGAGAGGGCTATAGAGCGAGGGCGAGAGTGAGTAAGTGCAAAATTCCTAGCTTCCAGTGCCTTTAAAGGCAAAGACAGCCAGGCCAGGTGCCAGGAATTCCGGAAAAATCTGTGACGGCAAGCGAGAGTAAGCAAGAGAACGGGAGAGATAGAGAGAGAGAGAGAGAGAGAGAGAGAGAGAGAGAGAGAAGAGAGAGTGAGAATGCGAGTTCCAGGTGTTGCTCCACCTGATAAAAGTGAAGCTCCCCCCTGGGGTGTGCCATCCAAGTTGCCGTTGGCTAGCCAGTGTGCACTATTCGATGGCCGGTGGTGGCATTTGTGCGGTGTGAGGGTGAGAGAGAGAGAGAGAGAGAGAGCGACAGTGAGAGAGAGCGACAGTGAGATGGTTTATAGACTGTCGGACAGATCGTCTCTCTCCACCTCCTCAGTAGAAGAAGGAGGAAGAGGAGAAAGAGAGGGAAGAAGGGGGAAGAAGAAGACGGGTTCCGCTGCTGCCATCCTCTACACAAACCTCCCCTTTCACCCCCACGCAAAAGCCCACCCGGGTTAAGTTCCCCCACGGGCGATTTCAACCATCCCCCCTGCCATCTAGGAGGGAGGCTCAGCTTTCCTTTTTTCAGGTGAAATCGGCATTGGTCAAGGAGTCGGCTTTGGAATAACAATAGGGAGGGGAGTCGAAATGGCAAAGAAAAAGGTTCCGCACCAGCGGGAGTTGAACCAGGGTCGTGTGGGTTCGGAGTGAGCATTTGGGTTAGGCTTAGGTTGGGCATAGGCTTAGGCTTAGGCTCATTGGCCAGGGCTTAGGATTAGGCTTAGTCTTAGTCATAGGCTTGGGCTTAGGATTAGGCTTAGGATTAGGCTTAGGATTAGGCTTAGACACAGGCCAAGGTTTAGCTTGGGCATATGCTTAGGCTTAAGCTTAGAAATGGGCTTAGAAATAGGCTTAGGAATAGGCTTAGGCATAGGCAGGCCCGTAGGAGGGGGGGGGGGCCCAGGGGGCCCTGGGCCCCCCCCGAAATCGGTCGAGGTCCGAAAAATTTATAAGGGGGGACCCTTATGATTTTTAGTTCCAAAAAATTTTCTGCCTGCGGCACTGTTTATTACTGTTTTTCAAACAGTTTTTACTTATACGAAGCCTATTTTTTCAAATTTTTTTGCCTGCGGCGCTGGTTTTTCATTGGAGAATCAAATGTTCATAAAAAATTTTCGCCTGCGGCGCGTTTTCTGTGGTGTTTTCGCACGAATTTGAGTGTAGCAAACGCTTTTTTTGCTATTTTTTTGCCTGCGGCGCTAGGCAATGGCATAAGCTTCAGTTAGGCTTCGGCCTGGGCTTGGGTTTTGGCTTCGGCTTCAGTTAGGCTTAGGCTTAGACTTCGGCATAGGCATACGCTTAGGAGGATTAGGCTTAGGCTTGGTCTTAGGCGTCGCTCGGGCTTAGGCTTAGGCTTCGGTTAGGCATAGGTCCAGGATTAGGGCTTCGGTTAGGCTTATGCTCAGCTTCCGTCAGTTTTCAATATTTTCTCTATTTTTCGGAATTTTCTCAACGCCATTCGATAGAGTGTCGAAAAATATACTAAGCTTTTTAATTTGAGCTGTAAATAATGCAAAATAAATAAGTTATAGCCAGAACCTTCCGGCTCGGGGAGGGGGAGGTAAGGTAAACCGTAGCTCACAACCAGGGAGCTAAACCTAAAAAACGTTGCCTGCCCTCCAACATCATTTGAGGTTTGTGACGTTGTAGACAGACATTGCGTGACGATGAATAAGTGCCAAAATAACGAGGGCTAGTCAGACAATTCGACCTTGCCCCCCCCTCCCCCGCCTCAAATTAGACAACGGCAACGTTTTACCAAGGAAGCTGGGAGAAGCTTCGGGGTCGGGTCGATGAACCTGGGAGGTGGCAATGATTTCTAGGAGCGATAATATGCAGGGAATTCTTTTCAAAAAGGTCAAAAACGGACGCCGGAGAGGTGGAGGAACTAACTAAACGTCCAAAGACTTTTCTGGAAATTACAGAGATTGGAAAGCCAAGCTGCAGGAGAAACCGGGGCAGCGAGTGCGATAAGTCGGTGGGCGTATAATGGAGCAAAAAAAAAACAGAAAATACTTGGGGTTATGAAGATTTAGCGTTACGTAGCCTGGAATAATTCAAAATTCCATAACTACTAGCATGTGCTGTGAGAAACAGACAGAGAGAGAGAGAGAGAGAGAGAAAGAGCGAGCGGAGAGAGAGCGAGAGAGCGAGCGAGATAGAAAGATAGAGAGAGAGATATATAGAGAGATGCAGAGAGAAAGGGACAGAGAGAGATAGAGAGAAATAGAGAGATAGAGAGCGAAAGGGACAGAGAGAGATAGAGAGCGAAAGGGAGAGCGAGATAGAGAGTCAGATAGAGAGAGAACAGGCAATGCTACATTTAAAAATTCTGTTTTATATAAAAAAACAGCGTCTAACGCCCCAGGCGAGTGTCTCATTTGTGGCGAGGTCAACGGACGCTTTTTCGGGCGGAGGGGGCAATTCCGTTGCCTACCCTTCCACACCACACCTATTGCCACCCCACCACCACTACCCTCACCACCCCAAGACGATGGCACACACGCACACGAAGAAAACAGGAAACCTGATAAGTGTAAAGTCTGAGCGGGCGCTGCACGGGCTGCCCGATTGGGGCGCGGACGATGATATGAAGATATTGAGCATCAGCACCTTTTCGGGCAGTCATTTTGATGGGGGGGCACAACAACAAGCCGACGACGGGCAAGGGAAAAGCTAGGGTAGAGTTTAGGGCAAATACCGTAGGTTTAAAGGGGCTCGGAAGTCCAAATTCGTGCTTGCGGGACTGAACCTACTGGTTGAAAAAACCAAGGGCTGCCGAGAAGTACCAAGAACTTGATTTCGTTGCGACACAGGTCCGTGCATCCACCCAAATTCCGTGTGGATTCCACCAGGAATTCGGGTGGAACGCATGGAAATCGGGTGGAAATCGAGTGGAAACACGACGCAACACGGGCCCCACGCGTCGCGGCAAATGGAAATCGAGTAGATCCACTTGGTTTCCACTCGATTTCCATGTGTTCCACCCGGAATCCACTTGATTTCCATGTGGAATCCACTCGCGTCCGCTAGTGGAATTCCCCTCGATCCCCTCCGGGATTCCGAGTGGATTTCGGGTGGATGCACAGACCTGTGGAATAACGTAAAATATTTGAGTAAACCCGCAAAGTTTGAGTATTAGCAACATTTTGAGTGCGCGGCGATTACATGCCGTAATGCCTTGTAAGGAGCCCAATCTCTCGATCTCGATGATTCTCTGATCAATTTTCATAATTAAGGAGTCCTGAATGAATAAATCCGATGAGGATTCCAGAAATAGCGTCAGAATTTTTAAATCCAAGAGTTTTCACGTCCAAACAGGGGCAAAAAATCATTCGGCGCGGTTGCGTTGCGGCCTCATCTGGCTATTTGCCACAAATCAACGCAGGGGGTCGTGGACCAGATTTCGAAGCCCCTTTAAACGACTAGACTCCTCTCATTAATGCGTCGACGCCATTTAGCTAGCTTAAGGTAGCTAGACACCAGTTTTTCGACCAAAATCTGGTTGTTAAAGGGACCGGGAAGCCAGGTCAGGCCACTATAGGCGCCTGGCCACAAGCTAACAACTACCGTACCCAATTTTCAGGCCAATTCCGAGTAAATACTATCTGAACCCGTGCGGAGGAGCTCTTCGTAGCCTTCAGCTCTGCCTGATCCGGGTGGTGGCTGGGGTCCAGTTTTTGCACATGGTGCCAGCCGCCTGCTGATTGATAATCCGAAAACAAAAATGGCTGGGGGTGGCAGGAAAAGCCTTGCCAATGGCAAACGGGACGGAGATCCAGTTCTGAGCAGGAGCAGGAGGAGATGGGGGAGAGAAGGAGGTGTAGACAAATCTAGAGAGAGCGCGATAGAGAGAGAGCAGTAGCTTCATTTCTTTTGCTCCCCTGATAGAATAATGGAATACAACGGGATGAGGCAACACGGCTACGCAATAATACATCCCGACGGACGGTCGCAAACCACTATCCACTACACCAACCGCCAATTCCGCCCCCCACCCCCTCATAACTACGTGATGATGGGCACTCTCGCTGGCGTGTGTCTGCCAGGAGAAAGTGATAGCCATTAATGCGCAAATATACAAGACTGGGGTCCTGCAAAAAATGGGGAAAATCGGGAAAACTAGCGGTTCTTGACTGTTAGCCGGGAACCAAATTTTTTCCCTGTGGATCTCTACGGCCCTATAAAACAATCTTACCCATTTTTGCGGCATTTTCCATAGTTTTTAGATAAAAACACTGCAAAAGATAATAAAAAATTGTTGAACATTTTGACCTTTTTGCTCAAAAATGTATGAAAAAAATACAAAAGATAGACATTTTCGGATTTTATACATTCAAAAAAGGTGTTTATAACCTTCTAGCAATCGAAAACTATTAAAAACGCTATAAAAATACATACTATATCATCAACAGGTAGCTCCATATAGGTCGAAAAACAAAAAGTGCCCCCCCCCCCCCGCTAAGAGTCCAGTAAATCCCGAGAACGGCACCGAAAAGCTCCCCAGGGCAAAGGAGACAAAGCAATGAGTCAGCAGTAATTTCTGCATCTTCAAAGGACTACGTCACGCTCCAAATGACCTTCCACGAAAAGCCGGCGGGCTAGTGATAAATCCCTTCCCCCTGAAGGGTTTCTACCAGACAGTCAGGCAAAAATTGTATTCCAGTAGCCAGTTTTAGGGGGAAGAGAGAGAAAGAGAGAGAGAGAGAGAGAGAGAGAGAGAGAGAGAGAGAGAGAGAGAGAAAGAGAGAGAGAGAGAAAGAGAGAAAGGGAGAGAGAGCGAGAGAGAGAGAGAGAGATCGAGAGAGAGAGAGAAAGAGATATAGAGAAAAAGAGAGAGAGCGAGAGAAAGCGAGAGAGAGCTAGAGAGAGCGAGAGAGAGTGCTGCTAAACCCACAAGAAAAGATGATATTAGCTTCACCGGAGGGTTGACATCCGGTTGGGGTTGTCAAGTTCTGCCCACCTTGAACTCTCCCTCACCGGGTTGTAGCCTCCGGGCTCAAAAGAGGAGTGAGGTGCCGATAGGTGCGAAACGGAACGAGACTCAAAAACAATGCAAACGAGTTTCATTGATTATTTCTAGCACGAAACTTTTGGCAAAAACTACGATATCGCAGGGAGAGATGGAGGTAGCGAGGGGGAGAGAGCCAGAGAGAGGAGGAGAGATATGCATTAATGAAAGGCAGGGGGAAAATACGACGACACATTTCTCTAAAAAAGACTGGGAAGTTACGAGAAGCTGAAAATGTTCGAGCTCCGACCGCTTCCGACAAGGCTTAGGCTCAAGCTTAGGCTTAGGCTTAATTTTACTCAGCTGAAGCCAGGATTCCATGATAAAATCGAAGTCCCTCGGCTCCTAGTTACCAGATCGAAGTGCGGTGTGCACAGTCCGTTTGTCTGTACCTGACTATATCTCTCTCCCTCTCTCTCTCTCTCTCTCTCTCTCTCTCTCTCTGACAATGGCATTTCCCCCGTACATGGGGACGAACACCCCCGGTGGGGGTTGACAATACCCACGGCAACCGGTACCTCGGGATCGTTTCGCATCGGAAGGGGAGTGCGACTCGCGAGCGGGTTGGAATTGGGTGAAACTCGTGGAGTTACAAGTCAGGATGTTACAAATTACAAAGAAAATAAATACACTACCATAGGCTTCCTTAAACATAGAGCGAGGGAGAGAGTGAGTGATAGAGACAGCGCTCGCGAGAGAGGGAGTGAGAAAGAGAGACAGGGGGAGAGCGGGTGAGAGAAGTCTTTTATCGAAGGTGTTCTTGTTGAAAGGGATTGTGCCAGAAAAACGATAGCGCGAAAGAGATAGAGAAGGAGAGAGAGAGAGAGAGAGAGAGAGAGAGAGAGAGAGAGAGAAAGCGTACGGAATCCTACGAGACTCCTACCATTAAGTGCCACAAAATCCGTAACTCATCTACCCCTTGAAAACAACCTATTCGAGGGTCGAGACCGGGGTCGACAGGTTGGCAGGGTTGAGAACTTTGTGTACGCGACTGTACGCGGGTGATTCCTCGTGGGTAGAAAGGAATGGCAGAGCGGAGAAGCTAACCCCTTCAGCGGGTTGGCGGGGGGGGGGGGCAGACAGCGGAACCGGGGGGAACACATCATCGGCAAGTTCCCAAAAAATATTGCTCCCGGCCTGCCGAGTCATATTTAGGCTAAAGCTTAGGCTTCGGCTTAGGGTTAGGGTCAGGCTTAGCGATCGGCTTAGGATTAGGCTTCAGCTTCGGCTTTGGCTTAGGATTCGGCTGAGGCATAGGCATAGGCTTAGTCAAGGCTTAGGCTTATCCAAAGGCAAATTTAACCTAGCTCTCTGAAGTCAGGGAGAACCCTAGAGTTTCGCAACAGACACCTTTTTGATCGGCACAAGCTGCCTTCCATCTTTTACCCGTCCGCCCACCGGATTAGCATAACCGGCTGAACGGAAGGAGGATGGGTGCGGAAAGGAAAGACGGGTGGAAGGAGACAGGGTAAACTTGGAGCCATGATTGGCATTGCAGGGTTAGAGCCGGAAATTAGCATAGCAAAATTGTTTGGCATTTGGATCACTGGAGAAAAAGAAGTACGAGAAAAGAGGGAAAACATTTTTGAAAGCTAAGCCCAAACCTAAGCCTAAGCCCAAGCTGCAGCGTAAACCTAGCCCAAGCCTAAGCCAAGCCTAACCTAAGCCAAGTCTCAGCCTAAGCCTATGCCTTAACCTAAGCCAAAGCCTAAATCTAAGCCCAAGCCTAAGCCTAAGCCCGCAGTCAGAATTGAAAGGGAAGACCGCGAATTTGAAATTATTGCCAATGGCCGGCGCTGCAGGCAAGGGGGAAAGTGGGATTGAGCCCTGAGGGGACAGCGGGGGGAGTGGGTGGCAAGGTCGAACAGGGGAGCACGAGGTAGAGGAGGAGGTGAAGATGGGGGGAAGAAACTCGACAAGGCAACCCGTTCCCGCCTGGAGGGTTCTGTATGCGGATGAGGTGAGGGAGTGGAACACACATTTTAACATGGGGATGTAGAACAATCACTCTCTCCCTCTCTCTCTCTCTCTCTCTCTCTCTCTCTCTCTCTCTCGCTCTATCTCTCTTTCCCTCGCTTTCCCTAGCTTTCCCTAGCTTTCTCTCTCTTTCCCTCTCTATCTCTCTCTCTCTCTCTCTCTCTCTCTCAATCTCGCCGTCCCTCTCTCGCCCTCTCTCATCCCTTCACAGCCCCTTTAATACTTTCTACCCTCCAGGGACTACACTCCGAGATCCCGTTGGCTCACACGGGTTCATCGGACTGTGACTACTCGGGTGTTCCATTCATCCATACTGTCGAGTACGGTTCGATCCAGTCGACACCTCCCCCCTCTTCCGGCCCTCGATAAGGGACAGCAATATCGCAGTATAACGCTGGAAACGCGTCGTGTGTTTTGGGGCTGTGTCGTTAGCAGGGGAGGCCTTTTTCAAAGATATTGAGCACAAAAACAATTTTATGGCATTTTTATATTGAAAAAAGGGAAAAAGGCTGTTTCAAACTTTTTGAGCACGAGTTCAAACTCGTCAAGCCTAATAATTTTTACGATTTTTTCTATTTGAAAAAAGCGTAAAATGTTGCTAGAATAGTTTATATGTCACTATTAGAAATCGACGAGAACGGGAAAATTCTCTTTCCATCTGCTACCCCCCCGCTAACGAACCAATGCCAGTTTTTCTGCAAAGCTCAACAACTCCAGCAAGTACTCAGACAATTGCAACAACATACAAACCCTCTAGCCTCTAACAAAAAGATCACAGACAACGGCCGCAACAAGGTCGAGCAGTCTAGTCTCCACGCAACACCTATGGACGCGGAATGGCAGTGAGGGGGCCCTTTACCGGTTTTCAATGTTTGCCCCGGGCAGACATACGTGAAGATTTCGGAATGGAGGAGCATGAGAAGAGGGAGCAGGAGCAGCAGATGCCCCAGCACTCGGCAAACACGCATAATATCTGGAGGATAGGCAGCCGGCGGCAGGGTGGAATTTGGGAATTTGATGGAATTGCTGGGGTGAGTAATTGTTGACTACGCCAGGTTCCACCTGACACTTTGATTTAAAGGGCTGAGCAAGGTAGGGGGGACGACGCGAAAATCCCGACAGCGATAGTACCGAGAGACGAGAATCCCGACAGTCAAAATCCCGCCAGACCAGAATCTCGACAGCGAAAATGCCGATAGTCATAATCGTGTCAGCTCAAAATCCCGACATTTTTAGCGGTGTGGAAACCAAATTTTTCCCTGTCATTCTCTACGGCCCTATAACAAAATATAAATGATTTTTATAGCATTTTACATAGTTTTTAGATAAAAACAATACAAAAAATAATAAAATATTCCAAAAATGTTGAGTTTTTATTCAAAAATTTATGAAAAATGACCAAAGAGGACCAAAATTTCCGAATTTTCATAGTTTAAAAAATATTTTTTATACCTTTCTAGCAATCAAAAACTACTAAAAACACCATAATAATACATAATATACCCGATAGATAGGCATAGGTGGAAAAACAGAAAGTGGCTTCCCCCCGGGCTAAAAATTCCCCCACCGCTAACAGTCCAGAACCGCTGTCGACACCTAGCCAACCGAAAGAGTCGATTCACGCGTTATCACCCCCTGGCAACAAGCCAATGGAAAAAATGCCACCTGAAAAGGTTCTACAATGCCACTGTCCAGCGTTTTTTAGCTAGAAACCAGCCGCCGGCGCTGCCGAACACTTGCCCAAGTGAAATGGGCCGTCACATGATGGCTACCGGGGGGAGACTTCGTGCAAAAGACAAAGCCTTCTAACATTTCTGGCGTCCTGAAAAAGGCGCCAATGTTTCTTGTGATGCCCCGAGGGGGGATGGCCGATTCAATGGGCCGCAGGGAGATCGGGCAGGAATGTCGCGCGGCAGAATGGATTTGGACAGAACAGGGGGTGAAAAAGTGCTTTTTGGAAAATAGAACTAATTCGAATTTGATTCAGTTTGTATTTTATTTCCATTTTAATGAGGGCCCTAGAATTAAAGCAAGAATTTGAACGAGATGAACCAAAACCTTTTTTCTTCTTTTGCAACCTTTTTCCTAGTTAGCGGCCGCAAATAGGAGCTTAAAACTAAAAAATGCTCTAAACAGAAAACTCAGATTTAGCCTCAACGACCACCGCCGGCAGCCATAAATCGAAATTCCGGCGGCGTGCCGATTTTAGGGGCGCCTGGAAAGATGCCGAATCGAGGCACATGCCGCCCCGGCAAAAGACTGATTTCACCCCGAGCCGCGAACCAACCACTGACTATCCGAGCATCTCCTAGCTCTGCCTGCCTACCGATCGCTAGCATGAAAGCGATCAATCAACGGCCTTTTTCGGTTCTGGACTATTAGCGGTGGGGGGTCTAGTCAAGTCGAAACCAAATTTTTCCCCGTGAACCTTTTTTTTTCTACGACCTCATAACAGAATTCAAATCATTTTCATAGCACTTTACAGAGTAGTTTTTAAATATCAAAACAATACAAAAATGATAAAAATTTCCAAAAAGTTTGACTATTTGTCAAAAATATACGAACAATGGCCAAAAGAACGCAACATTTTCGAATTTTCAAGAGTTTTAAAATACTTTTTTTCATTTTCCAGCAATAAAAACTGCTACAAACAAAGGTATAGGGGGAAAAACGGAAAGTGGTCCCCCCCTCCCCTAAACAGTCCAGAACCGGCAGTTCCGGGGGGCCTAAAGTAGCATTCCCCGGGTGTCACTTGGTGGAACCCCGCAAAAATTAACATAGAAACTGGCATCGTTCTGGGATTCCGGCAGGCGACCGAGCAAAAAAAGGGAAAACGACCCCTAGAAATTGCCCATTTACGTGCATTTCAAGCTAGCGGCGAGTTGGCAGGCATACCACGGCGCCAGAAACCCGCGCTATGCAAGTTTTACAACGAGGACGATCAAATTTAAGAAATTGCATTAAAAAGCCCCCGAAAAAATCATCCAGGTACGAAAATGCATATGAAGAAGCCAAAAAAGGCGTTCCCAGCAGCCGCCGGTGGGTGCATTTCGTCCGAGGAGTCTCTTGGTATTTTGAGCCTGCTGGTTGGTCAGGGCGGATCTCCTAATCCCCCTGGAAAGCCCACTCCCCGGGCTGACTACCTACTCCCTCGCACAGTGAAGCCCCCACGAGAAACAGTTTCAACCATCCTAGAAATAGCAACAACGCCAAAAACTAACACTATAAGTTCAAAAGTTCACCATAAAACTTTACGAAGTTTACCACACCTTGGGAGCAGCTGCATAAGATTTTTCCTATAAAGATGAGAGAATTAGTTTATTTCGAATAATACGGGGCTAAAAAAAACAGGGACCCGGAATAAGTTGTCAAGGACATGAAAAGAACAGAAACTTGAATGCTTAAATTCTTGAAAAATGGAAAATGGAAAAGAAATGGAAAAAATGGACGATGAAGACGTACTTTGCGACTTTTTGGTGGGGGTTTTTGGTCGCGAAAAGGTTTTAGGCTTAGGCTTTAGCATAGGCTGAGGTTCGCTTAGGTTTGGCTTAAGTTTAGGTTTAGGCTTACTTCTAGTTTTATGCTTAGGTTTAGGCGTAGACTTCGGCTTAGGTTTATGCTTAGGATAGGCCCAGGCATAGGCTTAGGCTTCAAATTAACTGCAGCTTCAGAAAATTTTTAAACATGTGATATTTCAGGGTACCCCACCAACGGGCGAGCCGTCTGGGGCAAGGTCACCCCAGCCGACCCGAGCGACAACGTCGTCGGCTCGTATATATGTAAGTAGTTGTATCTTGTAATGACCAGTCCAATGCAGTTGTAGTACGTAGTTGGCTGAGCTATTTGAGCCACTTCCAGCTGCCCATCCCCCGATAAGCCCGGTAACCAAACCAACAAGACTTTAGTGTACCTTTAAGAATCTTCGTATATTTTTTGACGCTTTTTCGCATGAGGTCCAAGAAATTCTTTTTAATGTCGAAAATGCCGAACATTCTTAGATAAAATTAAAACGCTAGTACATTTTTTATTCTCTATCGAATGGTGTCTTGAAAATATCGAAAAACTTCGCAAATATCAAAAACTAGCATGCCTCCCCCAGTTTCAAAAATGATTTTTGTGTTTGCTCAAACTTTTTTTATTTTACAAGGTCATATTTATTATCATCAAATTTTTTATTTCTTACTTCGACGTTTTTCCACTTTTTTCGGTTGCCGAATCCTCGCAGAGAGGTCTGTCGCGTCGAACACGACGAAAAGCCCGACAAAAAGACGGCAAAAAGAAAAGGCATGCGGGGATAAATCCCGGTGATATTTATTAGCTTGTAAAAACGAGTTGGAAATCAGAAAGAAATTGTTTTTGGGGCGTCGGTCATTAAAGTCGTCGGGGGGTACATCGAAGTCGCAGCCTCAACCATCCGTCGGTCGTGGCCTACGGCTTCACCGGCTGCTCCTAGGAATCGCCATTTAAATGGGGTGCACAAGAATAAAATTATGGATTTTTGGAGTGTCCAATTTCCATGATATTGATATTGATCGAAAGCTTTTGCGATCTTTCGATTCTGGACTGTTAGCGGGGGGGGGGAATCACTTTCTGTTTTTCCACCGATACCTACCTAATGATGTTATATAATGTATTTTTATAGTGTTTTTATTAGTTTTTGATTGCTAGAAAGTTACAAAATTTTTTTTTTAATATTTAAAATGTTGACTTTTTATTTTTCATACAATTTTGACCAAAAATCAAACATTTTCGCAAATCTTGATTATTTTTTATAGTGTTTTTATATCGAAAAATTATGCAAAATGCTCCAAAAAAATTGGGTTATACCTTGTTATAGAGCCGTAGAGAGTGACGGGGAAAGTGTGGTCCCCCCCCCCGCTAACAGTCCAGAATCGGTCTTTCTTTCAGTAGTGCGTATTCGTACGGAGTTTCCTAATTAGGGACTGATCGAAATTCATCCAACCTTAGCGGCGGGCTTCGAGTCAGCCGGCGGCGTCTGGGCCGTGCTGGTGGGCGCGGTCGTCTCCTGCGTCGTGGCATCGGCAGTCGGCGTCTCCGCCTAAACGGATACTGCTATGATTTTCAGGATCTGGTTCGTTAGCGGGGGAGCCGGGGTAATCTTACCGATCCTTTGACCCCTGATTAACAATAACTTTTATGTTGCGCTTTAAGTAGCGTTCCAAGTATCATCTCGAAAAATCGCAAAAATCCCGAAAATATTCGTGAAGCTTTATCGTATCGGAACCAATTTCAGACCAAATGTCAAGTTTTTCACAGTGTTTTTTAAGTTTTTTTTTCCGGCTGTGGTTCAGTTTACCCCCCTCCCCAGCCGGCCCCCACCTACCGTATCTCGGCTCCCTGTTCATCTACAGCCATGCAAAGTATACCAAATTACTCGCCAGAGCAAGGCGAACATTTTGGTATCCTTTAAAAACCGGTAGATGAACAGGGAGCCGAGATACAAAAATTGGGTGCCGGCCGGGGGGGGGGACTGACCTCTTTTCCACACCTTGCCACTTGAGATATGGTTAGATTTTAGTAACCATTTATGAAAATAAAATGAAAAATTCTCCTGTCAGCGTTCTACTTCCGGCCAATGCTATGGCATTAGGCAAATCGCTGCCACCCCCCGATAATACCAAAGCACCCTTATCAGGATTGCAACTTGCAGCTGGGCCAACTTTTCGGAATTTACGAAACTCACCTGCGAATTCGGCTCAGCCACGGGCTCGTCGGGCGGCTAAATTTGATCAATTTTGCGCAAACATAGCCGATTTTCGTCGAAAAAAAAACGAAAAAATTCCACACGAGCTCTGCGAAAAAGTTAGTAATTGAGTACAACGGCGAACAAACACTCACTTTTATATGCATTAAGATTTTTGGAGAACGAAAACAAAAACGTAAAATTAGCACTATAGGGTGTCCCAAAAAACAAGACCCCCCTAGCGGCCCGGAAAAAGATCGGATCGGGATGTTTTTTACACCATTCGAAAGTCCTTCAAAGCGCTTTTTGTCCTCCCAATTTTTTAGACTGCGCTTGACATTACACGAGTTTTTTAAAAAGCGTAAAATGAGCATCCCCCTTGGGTTTGTAACATCCCACCACCTTGAGCAAGCAATTTACATGCGAATTTTGCATAACATCTGCAGTTTTCATGGATTTTTGTCGGAAAATTCGCGAATTAAACTGGTTATATTGACAAGCGAAAAGTGTTTTTTAAGCTCGCCTTTTCGAGAGTTTGCGATCAATACCTAAATCGAAAAAATCGGATACTTCTGCAGCCCGCTATAGGGGCCCGATTTTTTTTTTGGAACACCCTGTATTGTAACCCACAGTGTTCGTGTCCGAGAACACCAAATCCACCCCGAGAGCGTTGTCGTAGCGACTGCAAAATTCGCCGATCGCTGAAAATCTTTAGATTCTAGAATTCTAGAAAATTTCGGTACAGATAGGTCAATGGGGGGGAGGGGGGATTACGGGGGGAATCTCTCTCTCTCTCTCTCTCTCTCTCTCTCTCTCTCTCTCTCACACTCTCTCTCTCTGGTTCTCTCTCGCGCTCTGGTTCTCTCTATCACTCTCTGGTTCTCCCTCTCTCTCGCTCTGGTTCTCCCTCTCTCCCGCTCTGGTTCTCTCTATCACTCTCGCTCACTCTCTCTCGCTCACTCTCTCTCGCGCTCCAGTAAAAATAGAGGACATCTCCACGCCCTACATTTGTAGAAATCCGGGTAGGTGACGAGGTGGAGCATGGTAAAGGAGCCGTTTCCATCATATTTCAGCGCACCGAGGAAGCCAAAGTAATGATGCTGAAGCAGAGGTACTATCATGAGCACGAATACACGTCCTTCGTTTTTTTTTGGGACGCTTTTGGAGTTTTGGGAGCAAAGAAAATAAAGTGAAAGCCTCACCGTGACCTTGACAGGTTTCCCTGTAGCGTCAGTTTTCTCCTCATCTTCATCTTGCCAATGAAGTTCCGTGGCATTTGAATAGAGAGAAAGGAGCCAGTCGCCGAAAAAACGCACGCCGCAATTCATTGCCTGTGATGGTGATTGGAGGCTCACTCAAGGAGAACCGGTAAGAGCTAGGGCTCTGGACGGTTAACGGGGGGGCAATTTTTCATACATTTTTTATCAAAAGCAAAAATTCACGCAATTTTTTAGTTTTAGTATTGTTTTTATATCTAAAAACTATGTAAAATGCTACAAAATTGTTGTATATTCTGTTATGAAGCCGTAGAAAATCACGGGCAATAATTTTGATATTGAAAATTCAAATTTTTTTGAACTTTAGCAATCAAAAACTTCTAAAAAGATGAAAAAATCAATTATATATTGTCAACAGATAACAAAGATAATGGTTGGAGTGCAGTTTACCCCCCCTAGTCGGCACCCACCTACCATATCTCGGCTCCCTGTTCATACACAGGTGTTTGAAGGATACCAAAATGTTCCCCTTGCTCTGGCGAGTACTTTGGTATACTTTACACGCCTGTAGATGAACAGGGAGCCGAGATATGGTAGGTGGAGGTCGGCCTGGGGGGGTAAACTGCACTTAAAGGTACACTAAAATCTCGTTCAAAAAACCGCGTCGCCGTCGTGAATTTCATCCCTTCGCCGCCGCTTGGCCGGACCCTTCATAGCCCTTCGCCCCCTCCCTTCTCCCGTCTCTCCCATGGCCTAGTGGTCCAAAGCGCTTGCCGTAGGCGAGAGGCCCGGGTTCGGTTTTGCTCCGCGGCGAGCGCGACCGTAACCCTGTTTGCTATCCCGCGGACGGTTACCGGCCGGTAACCAAACCAACGAGACTTTAGTGTACCTTTAAGACCAGGTCATAGGCGCAAAAACTGGAAGTGGTCTTTCCCCCTGCTAAAAATCCCTCCCCCCCGCTAACAGTCCAGAACCGTGTCTTTTATTGGCGCACCTCGCTGCCCCGGACGATGTAGGCGATTCGATGTTTTCTGCGAGTGGCGTCAACAGCTTGCTTGCCGAACAGGTAGCCCGGCTGACCATCCCGTTTCTTCTCAAACCTAGCCAGGGAAAAATATCAAGTACAGCACGGGTAAAGATTGACCAACTTTTTCGCGGACCAGTTAGGAGCACTCTGAAGGGTTGTGGCGCGCAGTTTTTTCATCTTCGCGTCGCTGGGGTCGAAGCCGCGCTTCAACAGGCTCTTGCTCAGCTCGGGACCTGGAATCTGTGGCTAGGAACCGATTCTCAGGCTCCAAAGCTAGTGTGATTCAGGAGCGCAAGGCCGACGGGAAAACGATTTTTTTATTTTTCGACCTTTTGACGTCCTAATAATGAACAATTTCATGCAAAGAGACAGCCAAGGTTTAGAGGGCAAATCCATAACTTTATATTTTCCCGACTCGCTCCCTTTGGCATGGTAAGGGCGGCTCCTTTGCCTGGATCAGACCCCCTATCCCTCTTGGGCGGGCCTCATCGCTACAAAAGGCTTATCGCTATGGCCTAATGGATAGCGTCCGGGGCTATAAGGGGTGGCCGCAACGCGACCGCGCCGCATGAGCTTTTGCTTTTGTTTGGTCGCGAAAACGTTTGAATTTCAAAATTCTGATGCTATTTTTGGAATCCTCAACGAATTTTGATCATTCCAGACTTTTAAATTATGAAAATTGATCAGAGAATCACCGAGATCGAGAGATTGGGTGCCTTACAAGGCATTACGACATGTAATAGCCGCCCACTCAAAAAGTCGTTTTCGCCCCGAGGACTTTTCGGTTTTACTCAAATATTTGACGTTTTTTCGCAATAAAATCACTTTTCCGGCACTTCTCGGCAGCGACCCTTTCGTTTTTTGACCCGAAGGTTCAATCCTCGCACGCGCTAATTTTGACTTCTGAGCTCCTTTAAAGAGATGCCCGACCTTTTCGGTCTCGAAAAAGCAAAAAATCCAAAGCAAAATCCATTAGGCCATAGTGGCAAGCGGTTCGAAAAGATGGGGCCGGCCTAACAGTAAGAGCGAGAGGTGCCTGATCCGGGCGAGGGGGGGGGCGCCCTTACCCGGCCAAAGAGGGGCGAGTGAGGGAAAAATATAGTCATGGATATGCACCCAAAAACCTGTGTGTAGTAATTTTTCATGTCCAAAAAGGTACAAAAAGTATTTTGCAACGTTTCGAAGATCTCCTTCTTGCGCTGCATGCATGGAAACGTCCAGAGCACCAATCAAAGCGTCAACAAAAAGTACAAAATGGCAATTTTTGGATATTTTGGATATGATAATAATCCGATCCCCCGCTAAAGAGTAAGCGCCCCCCTAATAATAGTAACCACTAACAAGGGCCACCGTGCATCGCCAGGATCCGCTCGTCAATCGTCGCAAAGAGAGGCAGCTGCGCAAAGAATTCGTAGATGACCGTATTTGCAGCATCTTCTTCGTTCCCGGTGGTAGCGAAGGCGGTCAGCTGCAATTCTCTCCCATTCCTCGGCTCCTCGAACGATCCACACAGGTAGAAGACCTAAAAAAATGCGCAATAAGCAGCTACAGGGGAGCCAATATCATAGGCGGAGATACAATTACCCGGGGGGCACTCATTATATCATTTTTTAAGATAACGATGAAATTTCGCGAGCGCCATATGATAGAGGCTAGAAAATGTAAACTGTAAAGTGTTTTTACTCAACTCGGGGTTTCGTTTCGGGACCAAGTGCCCCTTGTGCAAAATTTTCCGCTGATTCCGAACTCCCGTTCCAAAATTTCTTCGGAATTTGAATTTTAAAACGGGTTGGAAAGTCGCGAAGCGGTTTTTCAACCCTAGTTTAAGTTAAAAATTTTTTGCTAAAATCATGATTTGAAATATTCATTTTTTGATAATTTATCCATTCGAATTGGCTGGTTAAGCGCGTTGCAGGCTAAAATATGAATTGACAAGACCAAACATAGCTTTTTATGCAAATAGCAAAACAGGTCGTGCAGGTCGGGGGTCCGAACCGTCGCACTGCGCTGGACTGGCAACCACACTACAATGTCCCACGGCGCCAACTGAGCTATAGGATGGGTGAGGCCGATAAGGTCTCGGGTAAGGGCTGCACGGAGAACGGAACGTGGGCGTGGACCCCAATTTTTGCGGTTTCTAAGCTTAATTTGCGTGTTAGATGACTTTTTTAATCAAACTCCGCAGTCAGCGAAAAATTCTGCACAAGTTGCACCTGGCATCGAAAAAAAAACCTCCAAGTTGAATAAAAACACTTTACAATAAGTCTGGAATTTGGAAGCAGGGATAAAAGTGTTTTCTCAGCACGCCGAGAGCTTTCGTTAAATATCTAAGGTGTAAAAATCGGACACTTTTTTTGGGGCATCCTGTAGAGCTCTATGAGGTTGCGTTACCTTGTCAGGGTAGAGGACCATGGCAGAGACGACGAGTGAGATGATGGGCAGGGCGCCGCCCGCTGCGCCCTGGGGAGAGCCCAGATTTCCCAGGAACAGCAACCTAGGTATAGTTGTTGTTATCCGTGCAATCTCAAATCTATCAAAATCTGGGGATCTATCAAAAAGGGAATTTCTAATTTTCGTGATTTTGGTAATCTCGAATTTTCGTAATCTCGATTTTTTTCCGATCATCTCGAAATTTGCATGGACGGGATGCAGGGTATCAAGGTGCAATCTCTGCTATTCTAAATGTTGATTAGTACTATCGAAATTTGGGGATTCTGAAAATTCGAAATTTTGAAAATCGAGGTTCTGATCGGTGATCGGTGCGACCGTCATGCCCTACATACTTTGTCCCCGGCTCGGCCATTGTCGCATAGGCTTGGAACAGACGCCAGGTGGTTATAAACTAAAATTATAGCATTTCGGCACTCTCAACGCTGCACGCATGGTTCTATCGCATTATCGGGGGAGGGGAAGGGGTTCGACTTTTTCCTATGAATCCAGAAGTCCTAATAACCGAAAAGTAACTATTTTAATAGCGTTAACAAAATTTAACTATTTTTTTATGTGGAAAAACAAGAAAAGTAGCCTATAAAAATTTTTAGTCGAAATTATGGTCGGAAGCTGGGATTTTTGGTAGAAAAATAGACCTTTTACATTTTTCAAACAAGGTTTTGTAAAGTATCGCGCTTAGGAATAGTAAAAAGAGTTTTGATGGAAACACTTCCGATATTTATTTTAGAATATTGTATCCTAAGAAGAAAATTGTCCCCTCCCCCACCCCCGATACCACGGGCGGGCTATCTTACAAAGGCCTCCTGCTGATGAATCCCTATGGCGCGCCCCTGCGCCCCAGTTACAGTACCCCACCCGACCGCGCCCCAATTACGCTGGCTAATCTCTGAACCAGAAAAGTAAAAGCTAGACAGAAAGTCAATAAGAAAAACAAAAAGTAAATATAAATCAAAAAGCTAAAAGCTATAAAGTGAATAGAATGTTTTTTAGATGGTCTGGGAACATAATATTTTGTCGTTCTATCTCGTTACAATAACAGAGAGTACTATTTTCGTTTTTCTGCCGAATGCTTGAAACTTGTATAATACTTGCTTGCAGAAGATGGTAAAATTCCAATGCCCGAAATGCGCCTATAACACCGACCGCGCTTGCAACATGCGCGCGCATGGCGACAATTTGCACGGCGGATCACATTTGCCACCCCCAATCTCTCGTCCCAAGTTCTGGAGCTGCCCTGGATTGTGCTGCTCGTTTCCCAACGAAGTCGGCGGCTGCCGATCATATCAGGGCTTTTCATCTACCGCCCGAGGCTGAAGACGATGACGGACGTTTTTATTGCACCACCTGTGACCTCTCCCTGGACACCTACTACAACTTTTGCACTCACTATTCAAGCGTCCACGCCACAGAGGACAAACCGTAGATTGATTTTAACGTAATAACTTCCTTTAGTTTCGTTATCAAGGAGACCCGACTTGAGGAGGCTTGTTTTGATGAGTGGTTGAAGATATTTGAACACCGCACGGACGCGCGCTTTTTTGTACGCTCTTCTTCGAAAAACTACCGCTACTATCGGTGTGCAAACGGTGATGATGCCACCACTTCCGGCGCGCCAGTAGAGGAAAAAAGTTTGCCAAAGTACCACCTGTCCCGCGTTTGTAAAGTAAGGAAGTTGCAAGGGCGGTTATTTTTTAGGTGAAATTCGGAGAGTCCACGGTGATTACTTATCAAGAAACACACAATCACGCTCCTAATATCCCGCAGCTCACCTTAAAGAATTCAATTATTGAAGACCGCATCGTTCGCATGTTGAATATGGGTACTTTACAGTGAGAGGCCAACATTTGAGTGAATTTAGACATACCAGCATCGAAAGTAATTGAGCAAATCCGCGCAGCCTACTTGAGTGACAACATATCAGCTGATAAGCCGAAAACGAGAGAATTTTACATTACGCTGGCGGATATTCGTGCCATTCAAATGCGGAAGGGACTAATTCAAGGACGATTCGATCAATCTGACGTCCGTTCGCTAGAAATTCGAGCCGAAAGAAAGTTGGCGACTGATGGCATCTTTTCGTTTGACAAGCCGAACCAACTTCCAAGTCCTAAAGGCTTTAATCTCGGTAATGGCGGCTAAAGAGGCATTAAATGTTTACTTACAGTCATAATAACGCCGTTGCAACAGCGCTGGCTACGTGAATATGCACAGAGAGGATGCATCATTGACGACACTTTCAATATTACGAATTATGATCTGCGCCTGGCGACGCTACTAGTATTGGACGGCAGAGATCGTGGTCTACCGGTCGCCTATATGTTGTCGTCTCAAATGCGCACAACCGACGTCGAGAAGCTGTTCCAAGCTGTAAAGTAAGTCCTTGAGTCTAAAATTCAACTTTAAAACAGGCAAGTGAGCCCCGAATTCAACCCCGATTTCTTCATGTCGGATGACGACGTAGTTTTCTGGAAAGCCTACAATAATATTTTTACGACAAACGGATCGCGGCGAGCTTTGTGCAAGTGGCACTCATTGCAGACTCTAAAACGAAAAACCAGATGCCTGGAAGAAGTAGGAATTTATCATGTGTATAAAATCTATTAGAAAAACTACGCGGACACGCTGATGAAAGACTTCCGACTATTGTTCAATTTGACGAATCGGCAATCTTTTGATGAACTGCTCAATAATATTTTGGAAAATTTACGCACACGCGGAGAGCAAGAATACCTGGACTATTTCATGGTAAGCAAGATAAAATAACAACTTACTTGTTTCAAGGAATATCACTATCCAAGACAAGAGGAGTGGGCGGCCTGGGGACGAGAGCTTGCACCGTTCAATACATCAATGGCGGCAGAAACTTGGCACCGGCGGCTAAAGAAGGAGCACATCTACACTAAACGGCAGGGTCGCGCAGATGCGCTGGTCGAACGCCTGATACGATATCCGCAAAATTACCTGGCCCACTTATGTGTAACAGACGCACGCACTCTAAACCCTACGAAAAGAATGGAGGAAAACAACAGACGACACCGACAAAGTTGTGAAAAGTACGCCGCGGAAGATTGTGCACAAATTCACGAAGAAGTTTGGACCGTGAAGTCGAAAACGGCGAGCCATAGTTACAGAATCGTCCGACTCGGAAGTTGCACCTGCTCAGTACGTTAAAAATTAGAGTCTTACCGATCTTTAGGGAGTTGAATGCCCATTGTCGTCAATGCGCTGTGTGTCCCTACTCCTTTTCTTGCGAATGTCCGAGTGCCACCATGAAGGGTGTTTCTTGTGTACATATACACGCTCTCGCACTCGCAGGTGTTGTTGGCTGTAGTCTAGAATCAACCTTTCCTAGGATTGATTAAGAATGAAGCCAAGGAAAGGGGAGTAACCCCGATACCTGCCACACAACACGAAGACGAACATGGCATAGCTGACTATTTGTGTGACGAGTCCGGGCAGGAGTCCATTTCAGTTGCTCCTTCAACATCCAGCGAGCCGCAGGCCAAGGAACTTGTCGATGATGTGCGCACCGTAAGTAGTTGGACAAATTCACAAATAAATTCTAGACCCTGAACGCAATTTATTTCGCGATTGGCGGCAGCCAAGATATTGAAATGCTCAAAAAGCTTAAGCAAACAATTGATGAGCAGTATTCCTCCATAACGCAAGACAAAGAGAATCGAATTGCACCCCACCACCAAGGGACCGCTCCTATCAGACAGTCATCGCAAAATTATCAAATGCAATCGCGGAGCGCTAAGAAGACAGAGAGGAGCGCACAAAGAAAAATCTACAAGCCTGATACCTTGCCGCACTCGTCGAGTTTGATGTTGAACTTCTTGTTATTGTTGTTTTGTTTTGCTACATTGTTTTCTCCAATATTGCAATAAAGTTGTTGCTTTTGTCTTACTTGCCTGGGCTAGGACCTTTAGCAAACGTAATGGGGGCGCGGTCCTGTGGGGGTACTGTAACTGGGCGCAGGGGCGCGCCATAGGGATTCATCAGCAGGAGGCCTTTGTAAGATAGCCCGCCCGTCCCGATACCGCGGAAGGACCTAATTGCTTATGCGCCAGATACATATCATTGGGACGACTCACGCCCAGTGATCTCCCATTCAGGTCGCCGATCACCCAGACGGGGCCCGTCAACCGGACCACGCCGCGCTGCCCGATGACGAGCTGCTTGGCGTGCTTGAACATAACTATCAGATCGGCCGTGTCCAACTCGTTGGGCTCATCCTGCAAGGTAAGGATTTGGAAGCTAATAACCACGGTGTACCGTATTGAACCCCTTGGCGGTGCGCGCGATCCAATTGGTTTGGGACAAGTAGTTGAAGATTTTCCTTGCCGCCGTCACGGCCGGGATGTCATTGTTATTGGCGGGCGCCAATGGCGCAGCGCCGGCCTGTAAACGTAAAACTTGCCTTGGTACCGTCCCCCCCCCCCCCGCCACTCCCCAGCTGGCGCCAATATTTTATATCTCAGCTCCCTATTGGTTTACAGGTGTGTAAAGTATACCAAAACATTCGCCTTGCTGTGGCGAGTATTTTGGTATACTATACGATCCGATAGAATAACACGGAGCCGAGATACGGTAGGCGGGTCGGGGGGGGGGGGGATCAAACCGGCTTTGCGAAAATCGACGTGGTGAAAATCCGAATCGAATTCGAAGTTACGACGCAAAACCGGGTCGAAACTTGGCGCCGGGCCGATAACCCCCCTAGCCGAAGAAAATAGAGGCTAGCCGACCTCCACCGTTGCTGGAGCCTCACCACTCGCGCTGGGCTCCTTCTTCGTCGGCACCGCAGAGTCCTAAGACCGAAGAAATAGGGTCGGGATCAATTTCCGAATAAAATACTAAGAAATTACAAACGATTTTAGAGCCTTTCAGACCGTTTTTAGTACTCATCCGTTTCCAGGGCATCGCAGAGAACGATTGGGATCGCCTGCTGACCCCTCGAAAGAGGGGCCTAACAAGCATTTCCAATCGTGCCTTCGCTAGCCGCATTCAGAAACATTGCTAAAATTTTGAAAGCGCTGCCACTTTAGGCATGTGTTATGACAATACGACAATAATAAAACTTGGTAGAAACGGGTTGTATAGAGTATCGATAACTAAAGATGCAAAAATCAGACCTCAACCTTTGCCGTGGTTTCGCCACTCGCACCTGGCTCCTTCTTCCCTGGCACCGGAGAATCCTAAGAACGATGAAGAAAGTTGGGGATCAAATTTTAGCCTTCGTTAAACATTTAAAAAGATCAGCAGGCCCGGATAAATCGTGGGTATTGGTGAAGGAAGGGAGTGATGTGGGGGGTATTACATGAAGGTGGTCCGGGGCCAGTTGGGTATTGCTTGCATATCAGACCTACGTGGGCCTTCCTGACCCATTAAAGGGATACCCAAGGTTTTGGCGGCAAATATATAGTTATGTATTCCGGGCAGTACAAATGACGCTCGAATTTTGTGCGGCAACGGGGAGCCCATTGCCGCACCGAATTCGGACCCTTTCCCTCTTGTGGCGTCCCCATCCCATCCAGTGGCTTGCCACTATGGCCTAATGGATAGTATCCAGGCCTACCAAACGGGGGTCCCGGGTTCGACCCCCGCCCGCGGCATGGTTTTTGCTTTTTGAGCCCCGAGAACTTCTCGGCGAGAAGGTTGGGCATCCCTTTAACGGAGTTGCAGAACGTTCTTAAAGGGCTAGCTCAACTTTCAGAGCTTGGGCTGGTACCCACGGCGTTTCAGAGCGCGCACGGGAGGGGTGGTCGAGGCGTGGTGTAGTGGTGCTAAGGCTGGCGGTCCAGCCCCCGAGACAGGGGGTGCGGGTTCGATCCCCGAGGCCGCAAACCTCTGCGTTTTCTTTTTGCTTTTTGCTCCAAATGTTCATAAAGGAATTCCGTAACCCTATAAAACCCAAAAAAGCTGGCTAGCACCTTCTCTCCGTGCGGAATAGGCCAGTAAGATCGTAAGCCGATCGCACCCTCTTACAGGACCCATTCGCTAAATTTCGGCGCTGGGCTATTACAAACTAGATGCAAAAGATAGGGTAAGTTCTGCTCTTCGTTCCTAGTCCGCTAGTAGATTCGAAAACACATCATAAACAAAGTTATAGCTCAGGTGGTGAAAACTCGAAAACATTGAACTGGAATCGTCGCGTAAATTTTTTAAAACCCCAAGTTGACTCAATATTGGGAAGTCCATGACAGATACTCTTCCAGAAAATGTAGTTGAGTGTTTGAGCCAGTATTCCTAGCTGGATTTGAGCTCAGACGATAACTTGCACCTCATTTTTCAAATTTCAAACCATCAGAAGTCGCGTTTCTCAACGCTCGATTTTGACAAGACCACTATTAAAAAAGATAGAGCAAAGTATCTTCTATTTTTTTGAGCGGTCGCTCAAATTATGAAAAACTACCATATAAAAAAAGTTAAAGGCTTGAAAGCGTAGAAGACAGACCCCGCTGTTTAGAACCAATTGCGCGTCGATTGGAGCGTGCCGTAGCCTAGCCCCGCCTTCCCCTCTCATGCGCGTTTTTCTTAAAGGATGAATCGCCGT
>CATQJA010000145.1:0-56034 GCA_958295435.1 Mesorhabditis spiculigera
TTTTGCCGCGGCCGGGGGTCGAACCCGGGGAATTCCGACCATCTCGCCGAAAACCATCTCGCCGAAAACCATTTCGCCGAAAACCATTTCGCCGAAAACCATCTCGCCGAAAACCATCTCGCCGAAAACCATCTCGCCGAAAATCTAATTTTGTATGGTAATGTTGCTGGGGTTACTGAAATTTCAGGCATTATGAAAGATAAATGAGAGATTGTCTCGTCGTCGTCCCTTGATCCCGATGATCGTCTGGTTCGAGAAAGGATATATCGGTAGAGTATCCGTACTGGGCTTTCAGCGGGGGGCGGGGGGGCAGCGGGGGGAACCAAATTTTATCAAGTTAGCCGGTACATTCACCAGTCTAAGATCACACTCCGATGGAATTCACCGATTTGATCGCCAAGTCTTTCGATTAGGCAATGATTTGATTCCGCTTGCTAATTAATCGCCGTTGCCCAAACCCTGTGATAATGCGTTTTATCTGAATCAAATCAATCAGTTTTCTCGGCGTGACCAACCACAGTTGTGAAAATGTGAAGCCCGATATTTCGCCCATTTAGCTTGCCGGGAACTAGGACCTGGAAAGGCAAAAGATTTGCATACAAAATTAGATTTTCGGCGAGATGGTTTTCGGCGAAATGGTTTTCGGCGAGATGGTTTTCGGCGAGATGGTTTTCGGCGAGATGGTTTTCGGCGAAATGGTTTTCGGCGAGATGGTTTTCGGCGAGATGGTTTTCGGCGAGATGGTTTTCGGCGAAATGGTTTTCGGCGAGATGGTTTTCGGCGAGATGGTTTTCGGCGAAATGGTTTTCGGCGAGATGGTTTTCGGCGAGATGGTTTTCGGCGAGATGGTTTTCGGCGAAATGGTTTTCGGCGAGATGGTTTTCGGCGAGATGGTTTTCGGCGAGATGGTTTTCGGCGAAATGGTTTTCGGCGAGATGGTTTTCGGCGAGATGGTTTTCGGCGAGATGGTTTTCGGCGAGATGGTTTTCGGCGAGATGGTTTTCGGCGAAATGGTCTGATACCGAACCCGGGTCTGCCGTTCGTGAGGCGCGGACGCATAGCAGTCGGCCAGAGGTGCAACCTGGCGAGGGGTGGGGGAGAACCCCGGAAAGGAGAGGAATCGCCTTCCACGGCAAGGGCAAGCGGGGCGCGCGGTCCCTACGTCCATAGGGTGTGCACGTTGGGACGAGTACACGGGCGGGTTCAAAGAATTTGCTAATCCACGCGTTTTCGCCTCTAAACAGGGGCTAAAAGACATAGGACGCGGTCGCTGTGCGGCCCTGCCTGGCTATTTGCCAGGAATGAGGGCGGAGGCTGGACCAGATTTCATGGCTCCTTTAATTTGAATGATTCCTAGAATCTTCGCCCACGAGCCGCCGTCGATGCCATGCACATCTTCCGTCGATTTCACGTTGCTATACCGGCGCTCTTTGGACCATTCGGGCTGTGGATCCGACGCGGAATATAGTGAGCCGACAGAGAGCGAGAGAGAGAGAGAGAGAGGGAGAGAGAGAGGAGCAAGAGAGAGAGAGAGAGAGAGAGAGAGAGAGAGAGAGAGAGATGGTGTTGTCATTTCAGCTACTTCCGACGCAGCCACTGGGTTGCTCCAGGGATACGCCCATACCAGGTTCGGAGAGATTCCTAGCCTCACAAGGAATGTATCTGAGGGTACGGGCTCAGGTCCGTCTCAAAATTGGTTGAAAAATCAAATGAAATACGGTGAACACGATGCCGACAGGCATCGTGTTGACCGTATTTCATTTGTCGGTCGTGTGTCGGTGACATTGAGGAGTCAGACACTTGCCGTGTCAGTACCTCCCCCCCCCTGCCCGCCCCAACAGACACCGGCCACCAGTTTTGACCACGAATGTCTCAAGGCCCGTTTTAACGCCAAATCCCTCCACTTCAACGCCATAAACCCACCTTTGTTTTTCAGCTTTGCCTTTGGCCGGCCGGCGCCTCATATTCTCCAGCCGATTACTTGGACATCTATATGCACGCCCTTCCAAAGGTATCCCCCCACCACGGGCTCCCACCATTAAATATCGCCCGCCACGTCGATTGTTTCAGTTGAGGACCGTGCCGCGTCTGCGCCTCAATCAAATGTATCACGAAAAATCGGACTGCCTCGGATCGCTGACAGTGATCGAGCAACTCATTCGAGAGATTGTTAAGGTATTGCCACATACAGGGTGTCCCCCCCCCCTTCGACACTTGACCGTCTTCCATCCAATCGGGACCAAACTTTTACCACTGATGGGACCCCATAAAAACCATGTGCTGCCAAATTTTCGAAGCAAAATATTGCAAATCTAAAAAGTTATCGTTAAAGCGTTTCACAAAAAAAAATTCGGTTTTTGAACGATAACTTTTTAGTTTTACAATATTTCGCTGCGAAAATTTGGCAACACATGGTTTTTATGGGGTCCCTTCAGTGGTAAAAATTTGGTTTCGATCGGATGGAAGACGGTCAAAGGCGGGGGGCGGCAGCATATGCTCATGCTTTCTATTTTTTTAGAAAACGCAATCCAGCGCGCCGCGACAAGTTATCGAATTTCGCACTCTGCGCTACCTGGACGAGGTGTCACAGGTATCCAGCTTCAACCGTCAAGCAATTTTTGTTAGCCTTGGCCTCCTTCCGTTCCTCCGTTTCTCAAAGGATCTCTGCTAGCCTGCCCCTTTTGCAAGATACAAATTCAGGAGGATCTTGCCGAATATCAACGCGAAATGGATGTGATGTTGAATCGACTAATCGATACCTTCAATATCTCACCACCTTCATACCCTCTTCAGGCAAGAATAGCGCCTCGTCACCATTATTCAGTCGTTGCATCGAAATTTCGCTTCAAAAGTGCATTTGCTTCAATCCCAGGGTTTTTCTTAGCTAATTTTGCCAAAATTTTTCCTGCAGTGCGGTTTGACACCGTTTCTCCGCCATTTTATAAAAGCGTTCAACCCGGGGGGATTTTGGTCGCGCGCGCCCTCACCCCCCGAAATTTCGGGGTTGTTTACTTATACAAAAATTCGACATTTCGAAAGTAACCCTAACTGTCTACAGATGTACGTGGTGGATAGCGTGGGCAGTGCTCGCAGCCGCCTGCCGGGAAGAGGGACGACCGTGTGGGCGACGGGCATTCGGATAATACTCGCGCTCAATGACCCCGAGGAACACGCTCAACGGCTAATCGAACAGGTATCCCTCGACTAACGTGAATTTCTGACCAGTTGAAAAGGCCGCTTCGCGCCCCTTCTCCACTGGACTCGGTCTAGGAATCACGAATTCTCTTGCCGTTTTTGAAGCCTGCGGCGCGAGAGCTTGGGTTAGGCTAGAATCTTTGGCTGCTGACTTTAGTCCTCTCCAGGGCTGTTCTTTTTGGGTCCGGGTCCCGTCCGGGTCCGGAGGCGTCCAGACCAGTCCGGTCCGGTATGCAAATTGCGGACGCGCGGACGGACGCGTCCTGCTCCGGACGAAATTAGCCCACCTATAAAAACTATATTTAATACCGTTTAAGAGGTTGGAAAGGCACTAATAACTTCATAAACCCACTTTAACGTGGTCTTTCAGCATATTCGGATTCAGAGAAGAGCTAAAAAATGCGCAATTTTAAGAATGATTAGGCAATTCTATTCGTTATAAATTTATTGCCCATGTAAGCCAACGTTATTGAGTTTACCTAAATTCTGGGCTTAAATGAAAAATTATGGAAACGAACTCTGAAGCGTCCGCCTAGGACTTATAACGCCTTACGTTAGTGACCCTACGTTACCCAATATGTTCTATTTAAATGCTCAATTAGGTTGGATTTTAGTCTCTTCTGGGAATCTAATTTGAAAGCCGGTATCCTACTATATATAAAAAAATAGTGTTTGTGTGTGTATATTTGCATGCACTTCCGTTAGGATGTTCCGTTCCTACAGCCTCGGGAAGGGTTTTTTGGATAGGGCAGAAACGACAATAGGTTTAGAATCGTACGGAATCGACTCCACACACATAAAAATTTTGAAAATTGTGGTTTTCGCTATTAAAAATAGGTTTTTGTAAAACACCGTTTGTTAGGGGAAATTAGCATACGCCGGAAGTAGGAAAAGCCGATATAAAGGGACAGAAGGTCACTTTTTTCTTTCTATAATTCAGGAAGAAACATGCAAACTAAGGACTTTCACAGGTCCTGGACGGGGCCAGGGTTGAAAAGCCGCGAAGCGGTTTTTCAACCCTGGTTATTACTAATTACGACATCACAGAACCTTTGAAAAAGCCCACTGCTTCGCAACTGCGGTGAACTCCTGAACCCATCAAGTTTAAAAATCTAAAAGTTCATAATAATACCTTTTTCTATAGAAACATTTTCAAAAATCCTGAAAAACACCTTCTACGCTTTTCTCTGACTTCGATCAGCTAGAACCACACGTTGTACAGATTTCATAAAGCTATCAGTACGTTTCCAATCATTTAAAACGATATTTAATATGTTTTTTGTATAGGTTAACCTAAATAAGGGTAGGTTGTAGGAATATCATTAGTGCGGGAAATTCGTTCCTAAAACGGCCTCCGAGGTAGTGCAGATGCGGATGTCACATCTGCGCTACCGGGGAGTGTGAAGCCTGCAGATAACGATAGGCCTTGTCGAGTGTATCAGAAAAGCCAGGGCGAGGGCGGGTGGGAAGGGGTTTGGCGAAAACGAGAGTTTGTCCCGGGTTTGTTCTACGATCCACCATTTGAGGAACCATGGCCAGCGCCTAATGCGTACGGCACCCCTCTCCATATCAACGAACCAACAGACCGGCTGCGACTTCGATGGAATTCGTCGACGATATCCCCCTTCAATACCGTCTAATCTGCTTCACGGCACAATCCGGCCCACGGCCCCCACACACGGTCCCCCGCTTTTACGCAATAAATACTATCACACTGCAGCCAGACGATTGATCCCAAAAAAATATTTATCAGGTTGGATAATAAGTTGTGTCACAATTTTTTGGAATCGTTTGTTAACGCTGCAGACGGACCCGAATTGATAGTATAATATATGGTTTGATAGGTCTCATCGAGCTCTATTTAAAGTAGACCTTCCTAGCACCCAAAACTGGAGGGACGCCGAGATAGAGCTTCAAGAAGTTTTCCGCAAAATCATGCAAAACCGCATTTGCAAGTTATCTCTGCATAGAGCAATTTGCATGCGATACCTTTAACGCGAAACGATAGCTCTAGAGGAGTAGATATCGATAGATGTTGAGATCATCCAAATCGGACATCGGATGGCCGAGATATCGCCTCTTGAAATTTGGCCCGTTTCTTAGAACTTTTCTCGAAATCCCATACATTTGATCAACCGGAGCCAAAACTGACCGCTTGATTTTTGAAAGTACCGGGAGCATTTTGACCAAATGTATGGGATTTCGAGAAAAGTTCTAAGAAACGGGCCAAATTTCAAGGGGCCATATCTCGGCCATCCTGTGTCCGATTTTGATGATTTCAACATTTATCAATATCTACTCCTTGAGAGCTATCGATTGGTGTCAAAGGTATCGCATGCAAATTGCTCTATGCAGAGATAACTTTCAAAATCCGTTTCATATGATTTTGCGAATAACTTCTCGGGCCTGTATCTCGAAGCCCATCAGTTTTTGGGTCAGTTGAGGGTCTTCCCAGGATAGAGAGCTCCGAGACCTATCGAACCATATCTCAAACTCCAAAATTGGCAACATCTTTGATTTGAACGAGCTATTTCAAAAAATTGTGACAGAACTTATCATCCAACCTGATACAAAAGAGAGAGAGAGAAAGAGAGGGAGAGAGACACAGAGAGAGAAACAGAGAGAGAGAGAGAGAGAGAGAGAGAGAGAGAGAAAGAGAGGGAGAGAGACAGAGAGAGAGAGAACCGTTCGTTGGTTTTGCTGGCTAATAGGGCCACCGGATTATCGACAACCTGCCCGCCTTCAGGTCCAATTTTCGGTGCTGGTCTGTTAGCGGGGGGGGCGAAATTGTTTTTCTACTAATTTTATCCGGCTCTATAACAAAATACAAAGAGTTTTTGTAGCATTTTACACCATTTTTAGTTCTAAAAAATTCACGAAAATTTCGGAAATTTTTGAGTTTTTGGTAAAATTTATTAAAAAACGGCCAAAAAGGCCCATGTTTTGTGAATATTTTTTAGTATTTTTTAGGAATTAATCCAAAGCGTGAATTAAAAATTAAAAAGTAATTAAAACTACTAGTCAGTACTTACCCCCCCCTTAACAGTGTAGTACCGGGGGCAGCAGGCTAGCAGGGGTCATTTGTGGAAAAATATACTCTGAAGGTTCCGGAACTGATTCCTCAAATTTCAGAAGCGCCGCAACGGGGACAGCAGCTGAACGGAAAACCCGAAATGCCGACACCCAGAATCCCGACAATTATTTGCGAAAATGCCGAATCAAAAAAATCGGATTTTCGGGCGATTCGGTTGTGGTTTTCGGCTGATCTTCATATTTTCCTATCCCCCCCCGTTATTTCATTGTGATATTAAAAGCAGAACTTTTCCTGAACCGGAAAACTTTTATTCCAGAAATCGACCATTAAAGATTGTTGATATTTTGCATCTTTTAGCTTAATAAATTTGGAGCGCAACAAGGCTGCCGTACAGAAGAAGAAGACATGATAATACAGGAATACAAACTACAAACTGTCGACCAGACGACCCGAGTTCGACCCCCGCCCGCGACATACTTTTTGCTTTTTGGAATTTCGGTTTGGATTGTGATGGGTATGGTTAAACTGGGAGAGAGAGAGAGAGATAGAGACAGACAGACAGACGGACAGACAGACAGACAGTCACTCTTCCTCCTTGCCTCCCGTTATCAGATCTTCTCCACACCGCTCGATCTCCCCCCACTTCACGATGAGAAAGAGCGCGGAGAATATTGGCAAAATGACAATCAGTCTCTCTTTCTCTCTCTCTCTCTCTCTCTCTCTCTCTCTCTCTCTCCCTTTCTCTCCTCCTGATCGATCCACTCCATTCCATCACTTCCCCCTCTCCCCACCCAAATCAACGCCTTTTTTACGGTTCCAATCCCCCCCCCTCGCACGATTATTTTCTGGCCTGGCAGCCGTCGTTTTCTTCAAACAATCTCTGCTAGCCTGCCCCGCAGTTTTAAAGGGGCTCACATTATCTGACACCCTGCCTCCCAACTCGTCAAGATAACAGAGACCAGTTGTTCTCAATTGCCCGATGGTTCCGCAGAGTTTCTCGGCTATCTTGCTAGGGTAATCCGCCAATTTCAGGCCTCTTCAGGACCCCGTTTCCGGGAAGGGATGTCCGCAGGATGAGGC
This sequence comes from Mesorhabditis spiculigera, assembly GCA_958295435.1. NCBI lineage: Eukaryota > Metazoa > Nematoda > Chromadorea > Rhabditida > Rhabditidae > Mesorhabditis > Mesorhabditis spiculigera. The sequence continues at coordinate 7,310 of CATQJA010000145.1, forward strand.
AGCTCTATTTCTTGCTAATTTTGACGGCAGGTTGGTTTAAACTGAGCTCTCTCTGTCTCTCTCTCTCTCTCTCTCACTCTCTCTCTCTCTGTATCTCTGTCTCTCTGCCTCTCTCTGTCTCTCTGTCTCTCTGTCTCTCTGTCTCTCTCTCACTCTCTCACTCTCTCTCTCTGTCTCTCTCTGCCTCTCTCTCTCTCTCTCTGCCTCTCTCTGTCTCTCTGTCTCTCACTGTCTCTCTCTCTCCCTCTCTCCCTCTCTCCCTCTCTCTCTCTCTCTCTCTCTCTCTCTCTCTCTCTCTCTCTCTCCATCCGTATACTTTAGCCTCAACCTCTCCCCTCCCCCAAAAAGCCCAACCCGTGAAGATGCCGTGCAATGGGAACGCTTCCGGTGAGTTCAATTTTTGCCTCAAAAGTCCCCAATGATCTCCGCTAGCCTGCCCCTGGCTGTCAGATTAGCTAATCTGACTGTCAGCTAGATGGATGGGCCAAGAATTTACGCTTGTTTCCCCAATGGATCCCTGCTAGCTTGCCCAGTTCGTGCCAGAAAAAAATTCTAGGGCTTGGACGAGATGTCACGATCCCTTTAGAAACGAGGGGCAGGCTAGCAGAGATTGTTTGAGGAAATGGAAAGAAGGGGGCAGGCTAGCAGAGATTCTTTAGCAAAAGCCATCCGATTACGTGATGAAATTGGGTGCCTTCCAGATTGCGTGGTGCACGTGTTCCGGATCAAATTGACGGAAAACATCAACGGGAGCACGAGGGAATACCCGGTGGATCTGCCGATGAAGCGGAGGAGCAAGTCGGTTTTTGCCGCAAAGAATCCCTGCTAGCCTGCCCAGGTTGCAGTTTTTGGTTTTGTTGCAGATACGGCAAAAATGTGTACGCGCCGGTGGGAAATCTGGAGTCTCATCAGCTGGCCGAGAAGATTATCGAGAAAATGCCGAACACCATCAATAAAGATGTGAAGGTAGTGGGAGGGGCAAATGGTCTCTGCTAGCCTGCCCCTAGATGCAGGATTTCCCCAAAAAACCTTTGCTAGGCTCGGCTGGCTGTTTTTCTCGGCTAACCCCCCAGCCGCAACTTTTCAGCGATACGTCCTATTAATGCGTCGAGTATCTCAAAACCAGTGGAAAAAGACCGCTTCGCGGCGATTTTCCACTGGACCCCGTCCAGGAATCATGAATTTGCATAATTCTTTTTTTGCCTGCGGCGCAAGAACCTGAGTCAAGGAGGCATTTTTTGGCCTGCGGCGCCAGAGCCAGCGTTGCGCTAGAATCTTTGAGCCTGCGGCGCTAGTTACTGGTTTTTCTCGATACTCTGGCCTGCGGCGCGAGAGCCTGGGTTAAAGACTGCTAGAACCCTTGAACGCACACTGTCACCTCGAGGGTGCGCCTCCCAAGAACGCGCAGAGAGAGGCGTCATTAGTGGCGCCCCATATCGGGCAACGGCCCACTGGGGTTTGGGGCGCATCTGACTTCCTTCTCCACTCGGCCCTGTGGTATAGTGGCTAGCGCGTCGGACTTTGGAGCGAACCATCGCGGGTTCGACCCCCGCCCGGTGCCCAATTTCTTGCATTTAACGAAGCTTTGATCGTTCTGACCGTCTTTAGGGGCCCGTCCTTGGCCTTCGGTGCTAGAGCGTAATCAAAGACCTTTTGCTCGGGCCTGCGGCGCTACAGCGAGGGCCAGGCCTAAACCTCGCACACCGAGAGTCTAGAAATTTGATTTGTTGCTGAACCACCAAAAAGCAAAAAATTAAATTCGCCCAGGATCCGAACTCGCGACCTTGCGCGTGGTAGACCGGGCGCTAACCCATTACACCACGGGGCACACGGGGAAGAGGATCCGGCAAATTTTGACAAAAAAGCAAAAAAACTTTGCGGACCGGGGAACCGAACCAGAGACCATTCGCTCAAGAGGCAATTTACTTAGCCACTACACCACTCGACAGGCGAACACCCTGGTTTGGGGGAGGCACGTAAGGGATTACGGACCTGGTTTCGCAAATTTTTCGTGTTGCTCAATTTCCAAAGAATCTTTGCTAGCCTGCCCAACAAAATTTCCGCAAATTCCCTCCGCTAGATTGCCAATTTAATGAGCGCTAATTTCCGATTTTATTGGATTCAGGAACGTGTCCGAAAAGAGGAATTCCTGATCTCGCCAGTTGACGATCGAGAAGACCCTCATGCTCCTCCACCAGAAGAGATTGGAGCCGGAGGAGAGATTGAGGAGACGCAGAGGAGACACACAGAACGAACCACAACTAATGACAACGCCCACGGAATCGCCCATACTATTGATGGCACGTTGAAATTTTCACGTTTAAGAGTCTTAGTTGCTTTAAAAACGGAGTTTTGGCGTTATAATAGATTTTCCGCAAAGAATTCGTGCTAGCTGGCTTTCGAAGACTCCGATAACGTGAAGAAACATTTAGAAATTGAAATTCCGAATTATAAAGACTATATATAATTTGGTCGCGTATCTTTGTGTGTGTGTGTGTGTGCGGATGTCACTTTCGAGGCTCGATTTTAGGGCCTTCCCGTGTATAAAAGCTCTAATTTTCCGTCACTTGGGGTAACCAACCCTCCTGTTTCGGATGGCGTTCTCAGAATTACGATAAAATACAAGTTTACAAAGTTAAAGCCGGTTTTATTCATTTTGGGGGTACCTGAGGGCTAATTTGCTTAATGCGAAAAAATACAAATTTCCTCATTCTTGCGAATTGCACGCGCGCGTGTGGTCTGGGGGGGGGGGTCCGAAGGACCAGAGCTATCGGAAAGGCGAATTTCTCATGCAAAGACAGCATTCCAGCGCCCAAGGCCCGCGAAGCGGGTTTTGGGCGCTGGTAAAGACTATAATTTACGCATTTTTAGAAGCGTTCCCTCTAATTCTGCTTCTGCTGTTGGTGGCGATTGGTGTAGTAGTGGGGATACTGTGCACATGTCTCGGTCTATTCCTCATCGACTACAGAAGGAAACCACATTTTGACCGGTCGGTTGTACTTTGTAGCCCGCAATTGGTTACGGCGTGAAAATCGGGTCAAAAAAGTGCTAAAAATAGCTGCACTGTCTGCCAGCGCCGCCATTCATGCAAAAATACGCCAAAATTCCATATGGGTATTCAATTACGCCATATAAATCGCCAACTAGGATAATCGATTACGATATAAAATTCCATGCAAAAAATATTAAGAATCGCCGGTCGATTACAACATGCAATTGTGCGCAAAAAGTGCTAAAAATAGCTGCACTGTCTGCCAGCGCAGCCATTCATGCAAAAATACGCCAAAATTCCCGACGGATATTCGATTACGCTATCAAAATTTCCCGCTCGGCTAATCGCTCACGCCACCTAATTCGCTGATTCGATTACGGCATGAAATTGTGCGCAAAAAGTGTTAAGAATCGCTATACTGTCTGCAAGCGCCGCCATTTATGTAAAAAACACGCCAAAATTCGCTACGGCTATTCAGTTACGCCATATAATTCGCCAACTAGGATAATCGATTACCACATGAAAAGGCCAATTTTCGACCCAATTTTTTTCGCAAAAGGATGAGGAATCGCTATACTCTCTCCCATAAGAGTAATTTAGACAAAAAAAATATCGAAATATCGCGTGGTTTTTCGATTACGCCACCTAAAACAGAGGCCCAAGCGATTACGACATGCATTTCCACAGCGCTACAATTTACAACCCCCATTCTGTTCAGATCCGTGGCCATCTCGTATAAGCGTCATCCATCGGGCCGTCAAGCACTTCTCGAGCCCCAGGGCCGAACTACCGTAATCCACAAAACGTCCGGTAAGTTGAGGGGTGGAAAGAGGTGTCTTTTGGAACGTTTCAGATTTCGTTTTTTTCTAACTTTAGTGGCTTAAAAATGGGTTTTCAGTGGGTTACGGTAGCTGAAACTTTAGTAGCTGATAGAACTCGACTTTCTCTTTCCGCTACAGTACCATCAGGTGTCAACAGGAATGCGCCGGAAAAAATTGCCAAAATCCAAATTTTTGGCCACTTTGAGGCTTCATAAAATGATATTCAAGCGGGCTACAGTAGTCAAAGATTTGAGAACTGATAGAGCTCAAGCTCCTCTAATAATGCTACGTCAAACTCTGCGACAGTACGCCCATACGCCAAGAGGAAACGGGCGGAAAATGGAAAAATTTCACGTTTAGCGAAATAGATGCAAAAATTTATTTAGATCTTAATTGAACCCAGTTCTAAGATTAAATGACCAATTGGCTGTCAGTTAGCCAAAATCCAAAACCAATTACGCGATGTAATGTTGTAGTGACGCGTAGCAGTCGCCCTCCGCCATCCCATCGACCACCCAGGGCATCACGGCCTACGCAACGATACGTGAGGACAGATGTGTCGAGGTGGGTTATTTTAAAGGAACCGTGACAGGTGGGTGACAACTAGTCGAATTCCGCAAAGATTTCTGCCGGTTTGCCCTAATTATTGGATTTTCAGCGACTGGAATGGGCATTCGTCTCGAGAATCGTCTCGGCATTTCACGCAGGGCCCTCGCCAATCCCCCCGCCCGCCACGACATCGCAAACGATCTTTTTAGCAGGCCACGCCCACTTTTTAAAGGGCCGTTGAAGTCTCGATTTTCTTGATTGTAGCTCTTATTTGTCTTTTTTGTGTGGTTTTTTTGGTTTCTACTGGAACTCGGTGCTCATCCCCCCAAAATAACGCCCCCCGTGATCTCAGGTGATTATGAGAACTTTGATAAAGTATTTATTTGCGATGATGGAATGAGAGAGAGCGAGAGAGAGAGACAGATAGAGAGTGAGAGAGAGTGAGAGAGAGAGAGAAAGAGTGAGAGAGTGAGAGATGAGAGAGCAAGAGAGAGACTGAGAGAGAGAGTGAGAGAGTAGGGACTTGTATTCTATAGTCTGGCTTCCAGTTAAGCAAGTTCGACGAAAATTCAAGGAAAATTCCAAAAAGCAGAAAGTTTGGCGCGGCCTGGGACCGAACCCGGGCCATCTGACCAGTGATCGTCTTGTCTAACAGACCATTTGTTTCACTGTCGGTCTGTCTGTCAGTTTGTCCGTCCGTCTGTCCGTCTGTCTGTCCGCCATGCTAAATGATAAATGATTGATGTGTTTCGTGGTGCTCCTTTTCCGCTGGTGCTCCCCTTCTCTCTCCAGCGATGGCTCCAATTGATTCTCCTCCGCGCAATCACCCCTTCATAATTTCCACACCGCTAATTAAGCATTGCTTCATCTATTTTATTCGCCTAAAATTTATGAAAATTCATGGAGCTTTTAGATGGGAAAATTTGGAGTTTTCTGGCGCGCCAACCCAATCGATTACGCCATCTAAAAATTGTCGATTTTATAGTATTGCTAATATTTCGAGTTTTTATAATTTTCGGACCGGTTTTCCTTGATTTCCTAGAGGCCAGCGTCGGCCAAAATTTGCTAGTGTGGCCAATTGGTTTGTGTCCCCGCCTACCACCCACACGACCCGAGTTCGACCCCCGGCCGCGGCAAACTTTTTGCTTTTTCGGATTTTGGCCTGGAGTTAGATGGGAATCATTAAACTGATCGTCAGACTACAGACTACAAGCTACAAACTACAATTCTCCAGTTTGGTGGCTCGGATTCGATTCCTGGCAGCGAAAAGGGCGAGTTGTAGCGGATACCTCTTGTTTCCCCCTGGATTTTGATCGAAATGGCTAAACTGGCAGCCAGACTACAGGCTACAAACTACAACTTTCCAACCGCGTGGCCCGGGTTCGATTCCCGACCGGTACCAGTCTTTTGCTCTTTGCTTTTTTCGGGTGTTTTGCCATGAAATTGGCAGCTTTTTTTGGCGGGTTGGTCGGTTGGTGTTGCGCCGTCGTTGATCCCTTCTTTCGCCTTTTTTCCGTTTGACAACTCATCGTAAAGCCCTGGTTTTATAGTATCGACGGGAGAGCGAGAGAGAGAGAGAGAGGGACAGAGAGAGAGAGAGAGAGAGGGAGAGAAAGGATAGAAAATGACATCAACCATTTTGTCCCCCCGATCCCAATCCATCCCTTCCCCTCCCCTCTTTCCTTTCTCCCGTCACGCACCGTTTCCGCTCCCCCGGAAAGCCGGGGGGATTTTCCACAGGTTGCACCCCCACACCCCTAGAGAGATCTATGCCCCCTCTATCTCGACAGTTTTTAGGTTTTATTTAACTGGAATCACCAAACTGGCATCCAGCCTACAGACTACAAACCATCATTTTAACTACAAACTATAAAATACTCGGGCCCGACTCCCGACCCGACAAACTTTTTGCTTTTTGCGTTTTTCGACGTTTGTACCCAGATTTTAATGAAAATAGTCGAACACAGGCTAAAAACTGTAGTTTGCTGCCTAACGACCTGGAATTTACAGAAATTAGCCTTGCAGGCGCCTTTAAAGACCTGAAAATTTTTCGCGTCGCGTCTCTCTCTCTCGCTCTCTCTCTTCCTGTCTCTCTCTCCCTTTCACTCTCTCTCTCTCTCTCTCTCTCTCTCTCAATACCCTCTCTCCAGCCAATGCTCTCTCCCGTCAGATGACGATAAAACCCCAAGATGACGATCCGGACGAGGGTCCGGCATTCAGGAATATTTCGTTAGAAGAAAGAGGTCCGTTTGGTAGGCTAGCAGAAGCGATTTATGGAATTCTTTGTTGAGGCAGGCTAGCAGAGTCCATTTCGTATTTTTCAGAAACCCGCGACTCGTCGGATTCTCGAGGTGTGAATCGTCTGTTCTCGCGTCGTCGCCGTCGTGTACGCCACGATACAGCTGACGCGACAGAGGCCAGAAATGCCGTCATTTCGTCGTTTGTCGAGCATCACCTCACTATAACGCAGTTGCAGGTTAGTTTCTGAGCAACACCTTTCCCCAAAGAATCTCTGTTAGTTTGCCGCGAATTTTCTCAAAGAATCTCCGCTAGCCTGCCCGAATTTCCTCAAAGAATCGCTGCTAGCTCGCCCTCTCACCGCCATTTTTTCAGGATGTCTACCCCGACTCTTTCATCTATGCCCCCGACCCGTCAAGATCAGATGGGCTATCGGCAGAGGAGGCAAAGTACGGTAGCTTTCGAGGTGTCACGCTCCCTTTAAAAAGAGGAAAACGGCTTTTAAAAGCACCGTATTTCGCGATACCGTAACTAGTAATGGGCCGTAGTCTGTAACTCACCTTCAGAAAACGCCTCCAAGATGGCGGGCCGAACGTCATCGAGCCGCCGGCCGAAAAGAGTCTCATCCGATCGTTCGCCTCGCAATTTCACTTCAAATTCTGGGTCCTCCTCACCGGTAATTCCATGTCGTAATCGATTTTGAATCAATTATGCAGGATATTTCGTGAAATCGTGTTTTCAGGCGCGTCAATGCTGTCGGTGATCACGTACTTTGTGCATTTGGCCCACGGCTTCAATGAGCCCCTCAATCTCTATTGTGCTGCCATACTCCTTGGTGTTGTCTTTTTTATGTGTCTACTTTCCATACATCAAGAGAGGAAGACGAGGATGGTACGGTAGGCGAGAGAGAGAGAGAGAGAGGGAGAAAGGAAGCGAGAGAGAGACACACATGAGAGAGACAGTGAGAGGGACAGAGAGAGATACGGAGAGAGAGAGATAGAGATGAGAGAGAGAGGAGAGAAGATAGGGAGAGTGTGAGAGAAAGCGAGAGAGAGACAGAGAGAGAGAGAGAGAGAGAGAGAGAGAGAGAGAGAGAGAGAGAGCTAGAGAGAGGAGAGAGGGAGAGAGTGTGAGTGTGAGAGCGAGAGAGAGCGAGAGTGAGAGAGAGAAAAAAAAAGATAGAGAGAGAGAGAGAGAGAGAGAGGAAGACGAGACAAACTACGATTTTCAGGTCCAACAAAACTTCAAGAAGCTTCTCCCCATCACCGCCATTGTCATCCGGGATTGTGAGGAGAAAGAAATCGACCTTGCTGAAGTCGTCGTCGGGGATATTGTCGTTATTAGGTACGGTAATCCTAAGCTGGCATCCACACTGGCGATTTATGGGGGTTTTGACTTAGGAATGGCTAAACTGGCATCCAGACTACAGACTACAAACTACAACTCACCTTCCAGGCAGGGTTTCCGTATCCCGGCCGACGTTCGCATTCTCCAGGCTCACTGCATGAAGATCGAGTCTTCCGAAGTGACAGGTAAATTTTTGTAGTTTGTAGTCTAGCCTTTTGTAGCGTTCATTTCGCATTCTGACGTTTCTAAAGGGAATTTGGTTTGTCATTTTTAGTTTGTTTTTCTAGGCGACAATTTTTGTAGCTCGTAGTCCAGTTTGAGGTTCGTCAGTGAACATTTTGTACTTTGTAGCCTACCGTACCCTATTCAGGCCACCGGAAACCAGCCGAATACGCTGCCAGCGAAGTGGCCTCCCACATTTCGGCCTTTGACGCGAAGAATATCGCTTTTAAGGTAAGGCGGCAGGCAAGCAGGGATCATTTGCGGAATCGCGCCGGCCTTTTAAAGGGCCACGCAAGGCATGGATTGCTATATATTCTGCCGCTGCGAGACGCGCAACGCGCACGCCGCCTTTAGGCTGCGGAATCTATTTCCATAGCCTTTCCCATCCCTTTAAAATCGTCTAAACGCCGTCGGGCAGGGCGCATTTGCGGAATTTGCAATGTCAACCTCCCTTTAAACTGTAATTTATCATTTTTGCCCCTTTTTCAGGGTTCGTACTGTACGGAGGGTGACGGAATGGGCGTAGCCATTCGTACTGGGAAGTTTACAGTACTCGGGGAGATTGCTGAAATGCACACACAGCCTGCGATTGAGACGAAACTGCAAAAGGAGCTACGGTAGGCTGACTGCAAACTACAATTTTTCGAAGACAATTAAAACTGGATTTTCTGGACTACAGACTACAAAATTTAGCAAAATAGAACTTGTACTTTGTAGTTTGCCGTTTTTTTGTAGTTTAGAGTTTTCTGGGCTACAGACTACACCTTTTGATCAAGTTCGAGTTGTAGTTTGTAGTCTGACCAAAACTATGGATTTTCTAGCTGTTCCTCGCAACAAAAAATCATTTTTGAGGAATTTTTCGGAATTTGTGGTTTGTAGTTTGTAGCGTAGACCCGAAAATGTGTATATTTAGAGGTTTCGCCAATTTCGTGACGATGCTGGCGATCTGCATGGCTTCAGCGACGTTTATTCTTGGGTGCATCGTGGCAAAGTTGGTCTTTTTTTTCTCTGCGTATCGCTCTCTCTTCTCTCTCTCTCTCTCTCTCTCTCTCTCTCTCTCTCTCTCTCTCTCTCTCTCTCTGTCTCTCTCCTCTATCTCTCGCACTCTCTATCTCTCTCTCTTCTCTCTCTCTCACTCTCTCTTGCTCTCTCTGCACCCAGCAGAGACCATTTGAGCTCCGGTCTCCTCAAGAATCTCTGCTAGCTTGCCCAATCTAGCCCGTGGCAACTAGCAGAGATCATTGGGGAACCGATTTCCAGCCAGTTTACTCAATTTCGATCCCAAAAAACCTTTGCTAGCTTGCCATCCCTAAAAACCAGCTCTCCCTTTAGGTTCGAGAACGTGCTCGACCACTTCGTCACTGGTTTTCTGGTCATAATCGTTGCCAATGTTCCTCAGGGTCTTCCTGCCACCGTACTCTCACAGCTAAGGTATTTTTGCCTTGCCGGTCCCTTTAAAATTCGTTTTTCAGAATTATCGCTCGTCGCTGTGCCCAGAAGAACATCTACATCAAGAAGTTGGACTTGATCGGTAAGTTTGGGCGTTCTGCGTCTCTCTCTCTCACTCACTCTCTCTCTATATCTCTCACGCTCACTCTCTCTTTCGCTCTCTCTCGCTTGCTCTTTCGCTCTCTCACACGCTCACTCTATCTCTCACTCTCGCTCTCGCGTTCTCGCTCTCTCCTTCACTCTCTCGCCCCTTTTCAGACGAACTAGGCGCGGCTACCGTAATCTGCAGCGACAAAACGGGCACCCTGACGATGAACCAAATGGTGGTCACAGATTTGTGGTACAATCAGAAATATGTGCCAGGTACCGTACCCCAGAAGATAATTGAATATTCTGGATTCCAGGAAACATCGTCGACCCGAAGAATCCGCATATACGGGCCATCAGAAAGGTGTGGAAGGAGCAAATGCTCTTTGCTAGCCTGCCTTTGGCTTCGATACCTGGATTTTCAGGGCAAAGTCGAGTCGCCGCTCCTCGAGATGCTGACGGTGATGAGTGTGTGTAATCGGGCACAATTCGATCAGGTGGGAGAGAGAGGGACGGTGAGAGAGCGAGAGAGAGAGAGGGACAGAGAGAGAGAGAGTGACTGTGAGAAAGGGAGAAAGAGAGAGTGAGAGAAAGAGAGAGAGTGAGTGAGAGAGAGAGCGAGAGAGAGCGGGAGATAGAGAGAGAGTGAGAAAGAGAGAGATAGTTAGAGAGCGCGAGATAGAGAGATAACGGCTTCAATTCCAGACCCGTTCAAAGATGTATCGTGTCTCGACCCTTCGTGCTCTCGAAAAGGCCACTTCCGAGGCCCAATTCATCGCTCCGGTTAAGAAGAAGTTTACGATCATGTAAGGACCAGCGCCCAAAACCCGCTTCGCGGGCCTTGGGCGCTGGAATTGGGCCTTTGCAAGAAAAATTTGACTTTCCGATAACTCGGGTCCTTCGGACCCGCCTCCCCCCGCCGATCACACACGCGCGGGCAAATTGCAAGAATGAGAAAAATTGTATTTTTTTCATATTATGCAAATTACCCCCAAAAATGAATAAAACCGGCTTTAACTTTGTAAACTTGTATTTTATCAAAATTCTGAAAACGCCATCGGAAAGAGGAGGGTCGATTCCCCGCAGTGGCAAAGAATCAGCGCATTTTATCCAGGGGAAGGCCCTTAAATCGGGCCTCGAAAGTGACATCCACACACACACACAGAGATTTCACCCGAAAATTATATAAGGTAGGATACTCTATTCTTTTCAAAAGTCCCTACAATATTTGCAATTTCCCTTTAAAAACCCCCAAAATTGACAGATCCAAATTTTGATGTCCTAATCAATTAGATGAGGTAATTACCACCGCATTACTTACAGTAACCCAAAGACCGGTGCGGAATCCCAGCCTCGATTGACGACAGGAAGCAATTCGGCAGCCGACCTGGAAGCGCTGAGCAGAACTGAGGAATCTGTAAGTTGTATGTCTCCCTCCCTTTAAAGGGACGGGTAAGGCAGAGTGTGAGAGAGCGAGAGCGAGAGGGAGAGAGAGAGAGAGAGAGAGAGAGAGAGAGAGAGAGAGAGAGAGAGCGAGAGAGAGTGAGTGAGAGGAGGAAGGATCTTTACGTTGTGTCACTCCCCCTTTAAAACAAATCTTCTCTGCTAGGTGACTTGTGAGGGAACGAGTCGACAAGCCGGATCGTCAAAACAACGAAAAAAGGGAGACATCTTTGGAATACCATCTGATGTGGCATTGGCAAAATACGTGGAACTGACGGCATCCGTCGAGGGAATTCGGCAGAGATATCAGGTAACTAGCGGAGAGTAATGGGGAAAAATTGGTGGAATGTGTAAACTGACTGCCACTTCGTCCATTAATGGAGCAGGCAGGCCAGCAGAGAGCATTTTGGATGAATTGAAGCATTCGGAAAAGTCAAAAACGGCGAAAATGAGTCGTAAAATTTCCGGCCAGCTAGCAGAGACAATTTGTGGAAAATTCTTGGTAGTGGCTAGCTGGCTGTCAGACTATCGATCAGTAAAGCTAGCAGGCTAGCAGAGACCATTTGGGATTAGCAGAGAGGTTCGAAAGTCCGTGAAAATCCAAAAATTCTAAGCCAAGCATCTGGAGCAAACTAGCAGAGATCATTGCGGAAAATCTCGCGAATGCTTAACTGGGTGGCAGATAAGCTAGCAGAGGCCATTTGAGATCCGTCTGGTCTCCTTTAAAGGACCGTCGAAGGCAAAAATAACCATGTTTAGGTGGTCTATGAGGTCCCCTTCAATTCTCTACGGCGATATCAGCTGGTTGTGGCCAGATGTATGGCCGAGGCGATTGATGGGGAAGAGGAGAAGCCATTGCAGGTAGAAAAAGAGAAAGAGAGAGAGAGCGAGAGAGCGGGAGAGAGAGGGGGGGGGGGGTGAGAGAGATGACTCGTCTTTATCCGATTACGCGATGAAATTCCTGCTGAACTCGTTTTTTAGGGAGAATGCCGTTTTGTAATAATGATGAAGGGAGCTCCAGAATTGATTCTTTCCCATTGTTCTTCACAGCGAGGAAGAGATGGACTCTCTCCAATCGATCAACACTTCAGAAACGAAGCCCAGGTCGGGAATTTGTAGTTTGTATTTTGTAGCTTGTACGCCAGAATTGCGAAAACCAGACTTTAGTGTTTGTAGTCCGTAGTTTGTCGTGTCTGAAAATACACTATTTCACCGGAAAAACGCCAAAAACAGCCCTCGATTCGAATTTTGGAGTTTGTAGTCTGTAGTTTGAAGCCTGGAAACTGTGGTCTGGATGCCAGTTAATGGTTCTATTGCATTTTTAGCCTTTTGGGAACCAGGAATTTTGCTAAAGGCCCTTTTTAGGAGGCCTGGGAGCAGTTCGGGCATGCCGGAAGGAGGGTGATCGCATTTGCACAGGTTTGCCCTCTCTCTCGCTGTCACTCTCGCTCTCTTTCTCTCTCTCCTGATAGTCTCTCGCTTCCAGAAGCACTTCAACGCCGATGCCGGGACTCGATTCCCTCCTGGTGATGATTCGGTAGATGATCACTGGCCGAAAGATCTCGAATTCCTTGGAATGGCCGCAATTATGGATCCGCCAAGGTATGGCCCCTCTACTTCCGCCTGTTTTCCTGTCGTAATCGGCTAACCCTAAATTTCCAGACCCGAAACGGCCACCGCCATCCATCAGTGCAAGCAGGCTGGAATCAAGGTGCGTTGCTTGAGTTTTGTGGATTCTTGAGACGCGACGCGACCGCAACGCGTTCACTCCATCATTTTGTAGGTGTTCATGATCACCGGTGATCATCCAACGACCGCCACGGCTATTGCACAACAGATTGGGCTCATATCGGAGGCACAGACACCGGTAGGAGAGAGAGAGAGAGGGGGGGGAGAGAGGGAGAGGGAGAGAAAGTGGGAGAGAGAGAGAGGGAGAGGATGAGCGAGAGGGAGAGAGAGTGAGAGAGAGGGAGCCTAAGAGAGAGAGGGGAGAGTGAGAGAGAGAGAGGGAGAGAGATGGAGAGAGAGAGCGACAGCGATAGAGAGAGTGAGTGAGTGAGAGAGACAGACATAGGGAGAGAAAGAGAGAGCGCGCGCGAGAGAGAGACAGAGATAGAGAGAGGGATAGAGAGAGCGGGAGAAAGAGAGAGAGAGAGAGAGAGAGAGAGAGAGAGAGAGAGAGAGAGAGAGAGAGGGAGAGAGAGAGGGTGAGAAAGGGGGAGAGCGATAGACAGAGCCCGCAATTAGCAGAGACCCTTTGCAGCACCTTGGCCACAAATCGAAGGCGGATGGCTCGAGTGATTGGACGGTGGTGACCGGGGATCAATTGTCAACGTATACCAAACAGGATTGGGACCATTTGCTCCGTCATAAATATATCGTCTTTGCCAGGTTTCTCTTGGACTACAGACTACAAGCTACACTTTCTAGAACGAACGCCGACGAGAAGCTGAATATCGTGACGGAGTGCCAGAATCGGGGAGAGGTCGGTTTGACCTGGGGACCTAGCAGAGACTTTGGTGGAATTCCCAGAGGATCTTTGCTAGCCAGTTAGCTTTTTCTAGATGTCACCAGCCCTTTAAAAGGCTTTTTCGAGCTGTTTTCCGCAAAAACCCCTGCTAGCTTGCCCCTGAACCAAGTGTCTCTACCCCTTTAAGATGCATTTTCCAGGTGGTAGCCGTAACGGGAGGTGGTGTAGATGATGCTCCAGCTCTTGCTCATGCCAATATTGGAATAGCCGTCGGTCTATCGGGAAGTGATGTGGCAAAACAGACGGCAGACATCGTGCTCCTGGACGACAATTTCGCGTCGATTGTACAGGGCATTGAGGAGGGGAGGCTGTTGTTTGATAATCTCCGGTAAGTGGCTTCAAAGGTCTTTTACAACTGAAAAAAATTCGGGTGGGCAAGCTAGCCGAGACCATTGCGAAAAATTGGATCCTCAGAATTTGCCTTCAATGGGCCTTTAAAACGCCAAAAAGGCGAGAATCGAGGGAGGCAGGCTAGCAGAGAAACTTTGCCTTTACAGACTATCCCTCGCCTACACGTTTGCCCATCTTTGGCCGGAAGTGGTCCCAATCATGCTGACATTTCTCTTCGGGTTGCCCCATGGGTTGTCGCCACTTCAGGTACCTTCAACGGTCCTTTAAGATGAGATTTTTCAGATTCTTTCCGTGGATTTGGCCTCAGAATTGCCGCCGTCGATCTCGTTGGCGTACGAGCAGCCGGAAAGGTATCTCTTTCACTCAGTATCTCTCTCTCTCTCGCTCTCTCTATCTCTCGCTCTAGCTCTCGCTCTATCTCTCGCTCTATCCCCCTCTCTTCTCTCACTCTCTCTCGCACGCTCTTTCTCTCTCTCTCGCTCTCTCTCTCTTTCTCTCTCCCTCTCCCTCCCTCCCTCTCTCTCTATCTCTCTCGCCTTCTCTCTCGCTCGCTCTCTCTCTTTCTCTCTCTCGCTCTCTCTCCTTCTCACTCCGTTTTGCAGAGACATCATGCTCACCCCACCACGAAGTAGAAGCGCCAAACTGCTGAGCAAGGGTCTCATCCTGTATTCCTATCTATTTGCTGGATGTGGAATCACGGCTGGGTGTATATTCTCTTTTCTTGCTGTGTATTGGTGGGTAGCAAGCAGTGATTCTTTGTGGATTCGACTACTAGATGGCAATCTAGCAAATCTCCTTGAGGAACCAAAGTTTCTTTAGGTACTACAACATTCCACTCTCTCAGCTCGTCTACACCGCTGAGCATCACTGGAAGGTGGGAGAGAGAGAGAGAGAGAGAGAGAGAGAGAGAGAGAAAGAGAGAGAAAGAGAGGGAGCGAAATAGTGAGTGTGAGAGAGATAGAGAGTGAGAGAGAAAGAGAGAGAAAGAGAGAGCGAGACCCTTCCAGATCGGTGCGGCAAATCTAACAATCGGTGACGCCTTCCAAAACGTGACCTACACCGAGGAGCAACAGCTACATATCAAGGGACAGGCGGCAGCCGCGTGGCAAATAACACTCGTCATGAGTCAGGTAGCACCAAAATCCCATGTCGTGATCGATTAAACCCCAAGGTATTCCATCTGTGCAACTGTACGACGCGTCGAGTCTCCGTTTTTCGCCACGGTATCACGAACGTCGTCTCATTCTTTGCCGTCATCATCGAGGTGGGTGGCAGGCTAGCAGAGATTCTTAGAGATGGGGCAGGCCAGCGGAGACCATTTGAGAAACCCCCGATTTCCAGGTGCTGATGCTGATCATGTTCGTCTACACCCCTGCTGCTCAATACGTCATGGACATCCGGTCACCACCGGGGTATCAGTTTCCTCGCACTCGATTACGCCATCAAATTGCAGCTTCGTGTGGGCGTTCGCGCCTTTCGTCGGCTTGTACCTGCTCGTCTTCAACGAGTTGCGAAAATTCCTGATCCGGCGGCATCCGAGGCATTGGCTCGTCAAACTCATCAAGTGGTAGCACGCGTTATGGCTACCGTAACCCCTCAGAAAGACGTACAAAACAGCGTTTTGTAGCCTGTAGTTTGTAGTCTAGAATGTAAATATCTATCCAAAAATCTATAATTTGCGCTGTTCTAAATATCCCCGTGTTTTGTCTTTTTTTTTCTCCCCGACCTTCTCCGACGTGTCGCGCGCCCTGTGATCTTCTACTGATTTTCTGACGCCAAAAAATTCTTTACCAAATTTTGTGCTTTTTTTCCTATATTAAAAGTCGATATTTTGTATTAATTTTAATAAATTTATATATGCACAATTTATTCACGCAAAAAAAAACACGAAAAACCGAACGGCGAGAGAAATTTGACCAGCGAAATTAGATACCGTAATCAGATGAGAAGGGGTAAAAAAACTTAACAAAACGTACGAGACGATACGGTAGAGTACGACGGGATACGGTAGGTGGGCGTGGCTTATCCGGGTGGCCATTGCAGCTGACGACCGCCGAGGACATGTAGATGGATGTGGAACACCGACTGGCAGCCGTCTTTCCCGTTGTTGATTACCTGAAAAAATTAGATTACAGGTGGGGCGACAGTTCCGCAAAATTCTCTGCTAGCTTGCTAGCCCCTTAAAGATTTCCTAAAAATTCCCTGCTAGCCTGCCCGGCCTTCAAGAGCGCCTATAATTTCCTCAAAAATCTCTGCCAGCCTGCCCAATTGACTACACATTCCTCGAAGGATCTTTGCTAGCTCGCCCCACGTCTCAAGTGCGCCTGGAATTTCCTCAATAATCTCTGCTAGCCTGCCAGCTAGCCTCTCAAAATCCTAAATATTCCTTGCTAGCTTGCCCGCGGCTCGAGAATACGAAGATCTTCGTAAAGAATTTCTGCAAGCTTGCCCGCTCGTCCAAAAAATTCCTCACAGCTTCTTTGCTAGAGGCCAGACCTTCCAGAAAGATCGGCTTGGATTTCCTAAGGAATCTCTGCTAGGTCGCCTCGACAATTGCCTAATTTAGCGAAAAAATGACGATTTTTAACCGGTTACGCCATCAAAATAGGGCTGAATCGGAGAAAAAGCGGAAAAACTACGCTCACGGATTCAATTACGCCATCAAATGCAGCAAATTCGGAAAAAGCGTAAAAAAATTACCGTGCGATATCCGTTGTCGAGCTTCAGCTCCTTGGCCACGCGACGAGCGGTGAGGAGCAGCTTGCCGAGGAGGGCTTCATCCTAAAAAGTAGATTAAGCCGAAATCCATAAAAATCGATACCTTGTCCTCAGCGTCCTCGAGACTCGGGATATGCTTCTTGGGGATGACGAGGAAATGGACCGGCGCTTGCGGGGAGACGTCGTGGAACGCGAGAACCTGAAAAAAAACTACATAAAATTCCCGAAAAGTGGTAAAAAAATCCTCAAAAATCTCTGCTAATCTGCCCTCATTTCCTCAAGCAATCTCTGCTAGCTGGCCATCAAAAAAAACCAGGAAGCCTAGTTTTTGAGCATAAAAATCGATTTTTCGCGCCTAAAAAAGCTAACAACCAAAAAAGTACTTTGGAAATTTCCGACCAATAATTCCCGATATGCTGAACGTTTTTATGTAAAAAAAAAAACTGACATCATCGTCCTCGTAGATGATCTTGGCGGGAATCTCCTTCCTGATGATCTTCCCGAAGAGCGTGTCGCCGCCCTTTTGCGCCGTCTGCGCCTTCTCCACCTCGGTGGCCATCGCGCGAACTCGTTGAAGTTGAGGGTAGGGCCTGGAAAGAGTATTTAAAAAGCTTAATAAAATCGGAAAAGAAGAAAAGAAAGAAAAGAAAACATACAGAATTTGACGGGCAAAAAGGGAGGCCCTCGAGAAAGTGGCAATCGGGAGCCGGGCCCGCCCGAGCATCGAGACCACTGAAAAAGAGATGGAGGAATTGTGAGGAAAATAGAGCTAATTCCGGGACGACAAAGAAGGCGATAAACTGAACAATAGCAGGCAAGCGGAAATTGAATTTTAGAGAAGTTTTAGCAACCTGAAACCTATTTTCGTGGCAGATTATCCGTCAAAAGATCGAGAACAATCGGTTTTCATGCCTCTAACAAGCCTAAAAACCGGAAAAATACGCCGACCTTGGTTGTTTAGAGTCAATTGGTTTCATTAAAACGATTTTATGAGGTTTTTGAGCCAAAATGGCTTGATTTACTTTTATGGTCCCCGTCCGAAAAGTGGTTTTTCGTGTCGGAATCGATTCAGAATTGTTCGAAATGTGGTTTACAGTTGAAAAAAAGGGTCGGAAAGATGTTTTTGCTAGGAAATATGCACTTTTTTATGAAAATTTGAGGATCATAAAATGGGGTACGGGGGACTGAAGTTTATGGTCCTCGGCTGAAAAGCAATTTTTCTTGTCGGAAAATATCCAGAAATGTTCAAACTATCGTTTGCAGTTCAAAAAAATCGTCGGAAGGACCCTTATTAGCTTCAACAAATGCTTTGATACAAAAATTCATTCAACCCAATTTTAGCCTAAAAATAAGGCTTCGTGCCACCCGGGGCCTAGTCGCTTCGGATGGGTGCGAGCTCGTACAGTGTTTCGAAATCGGGGCGCCCGAGCAGCGCGCAGCGCCCAGGCGCCCTGATTTCGAAAGAGTGGAGCGGCAGCCCATCCGAAGCGACGGCCCGCCTTGCCTGACAATGCTACGGACCACACCCTGTTCCTAAGTCTTAGGGGACGAAGAACATCTTTCCGGCACTTTTTTTCGATGTACTATGCATTACCAACATTAATCTATTGAAATGGTGAAAGAAAAAACACTTTTCAGGTGAGGACCATAAACTTCAGTCCCCCGTACCCCCTTTTATGGTCCTCAAATTTTCGTGAAAAAAAATTATTTTCTTCCAAAAAAATTGCTTTCCGACCATTTTTTTGAGCTACAAACGATATTTTAAACATTTCTGGATAGTTTCCGACAAGAAAAATTGCTTTTCAGCCGAGGACCATAAACTTCAGTCCCCCGTACCCCATTTTATGGTCCTCAAATTTTCATAAAAAAGTGCATATTTCCTAGCAAAAACATCTTTCCGACCCTTTTTTTTCAACTGTAAACCACATTTCGAACAATTCTGAATCGGTTCCGACACGAAAAACCACTTTTCGGACGAGGACCATAAAAGTAAATTTTCCCGCCAAAATTTCAGTGGAATCCTTGGTGCCGCCAGATGGCCAAGTTAAATTAGGGGCGAAAATGAAGAAAATTGATCGAATTGACTGCGATAATGGATTATATAAACGTAGCAACAGAAACTGCAAACGCCGATATCGACGTTTCTGCGCTGACTTCTTTGTCGAGGATTAGTAGCTTTATTTCAAGCAAAAAATTGAGATATTTGGAAAGGAAGGCGTCGGCCAAAAAGTCAAATCTGCCTTTCCAAATTTCCAAAAACTGGCGAACACTGGGAGGTCACTCTACCCGAAAAACAAGCCCAAAATCGCAGCAGCCGAACGGCCAAAAAGCATTGATAAGCGCGATCCGTTGGCGTGTGTATTTGTTGGAGACTGTTCTCCCACTGGGAGGCGTGGCTTGGCCGTTGTATCGAGACTGTCCCCCTGCTGCTAGGGGTGGAGACCTGTTTTCCCGGGGTGGTAGGAGAAGGGGGGCTTTGGTTGTGTGTGAGTGAGTGTGTGGCTGTGGTGGTAGTGGCTCTCCTCGGCTGTCCCAATTCTCGGCCAACGGAACGGGTGGCGAGGCGAGAGTCGGGCGAGAGAACGCCGCAAATTGAGAGGGCCCAGCCCGGCAGCTCCCCGATCGCAAAGCGGGCACACGATTCGCGGGTCGTTAGGCGTGTCGTGTAGCCCCCGGGTGGCCCTGTTTGCCGATTTGGACGCCCCGGGCCAGGCCTCAATGAGGACCCCGGAATTGGGCCCCTAAAAATTTAGGAAAAGCTGAAGGGATGGTTTTGAAGCGGAAATCGACATGGAACTCCCTTTTCTGAGCTTCACCTCGATTCCAGGCCCCCCACGATTGCCCTAGTTTTTATGGCCGTGACCCAATTGTCGGGCGGTAACTTATTCAGTGCGGTTTTTGGCAGGTTTTTGGGGTTTTTAGGCGTCTGGAAGCTTGAAAAGGGGTAAGATAACCGCTAATTTATAGCGGCCAATCGACATGGCGATGTTTGCGTGTTTTTCAGGCTCATTTTGATGCCTCAGAAGTTTTTATGACTTTTTAGAAACTTTTACTTGGCTAGTCACATCGAAAATTTCGCTGTTTTCTCGAGTTTCTCCACCCATCTTTGTTCGTAGTTTTTGAAGCGGGAAGCTTCTCCTGCCCCTTATTTCTGTAAAATCATAAAGTTTTACAACATCATTTCGAAAGTTCTAAAGCGCTTTTCGTGCTAATCTGTTCCCTCTCTCGTTTTTCGTCGTTTTCTCGCATTAATAGGCGATACAATCGATATGGTACCCATCTCTTTTCATAGCGGAATCGGCCACTTTTAGACGCAAACTCGTCCCACTAAAATTGAGAAAAATAAGTGGTTTTCAGCGCTTTTTGCCTAGTTTTTTACATTTCGATTTTAACGCGATTGACCGGGTTTGCTTCTATTATCGCAAAAATACGAGCTTCTTGCATTTTTTCAAAAACGGTTCTTTTTTTCTGTTTTGATGTTTCCACTGCGTTGCTAGGGGGGGGTTTTCCGGCAGTAGTTTTTCACGTTCTCACATTTCTCACATTCGTTTTTCTGGGTTCGTTTAGGCTTTAGATACTTTTTTTCTGCAGTTTTAAGCCTTTTTTTGAGCATGGATTCGGCTGACCGCGTTTTAGATGGTTCATCAATGGCCCTGGCGTTCTTTCAGCATCGTTTTTCTAGGATTTTAGTTTTCTAAAGGTTGTGATGAGGTTTTTCAGACGTGTAGTGGTAGATTCTAGTGTGTTTTCTTTGTTTTCCTCGAGTTTCTAGGCGATTTTCGAGCCGCGGGATTTCGAAAACGCATGAAAATGGGTATTTCAAGCTTTTCCGAGCTTCCGGGAGGCTATAAAACTCTTTATAGAGCATTTTTTACATTTCTATAGTTCTCTGGTATTTCAAAATGACTAAAATAATATATTTTGCAGGCACCCTGCGAGCCGCAGCTCCGTTTGGCCCGGGCCTTGATGTGTTTTGTAGTGCGGGGATGGCCGCCTCGACATCTGGCATGATGGTCCCATCAACAGCCCTATCTTCGCAATCATCATCAGCATCACAGGGCCAATGCCCTCCTCCTCCTGGGCCCTCTTCTTCTTCGGCCATCAACAATTCACTTCCGCTCCAACACCCATCTACTGCCCACTCAATGTCCTCTACAATGACGGCTATCGGACAACAGGTATGCTTCTGATCTGACAAAATTGGTGGTTTAGGCACTTTTTTCAGTCTTCCGATGTAAAAAAATGTGGCTCATTCGATTGAGCTTGAAATTTTGAACAAAAATGGGCTTTCAAAAACTTAAAAAAGGCTCTTTCGCGGGATCACCTTTTTTCTAAGGGTCCCATTTTTCTAATATGCATAGAAGAAGTGTTTCTAAAGTGTTTTTGCTATTATTAAACCTAAAAACTTTACAAATTTTGATGAACTATGCGAAAAAACGGTGATTTTTCGACTAAAAAAGGCAGTTTTCGACTGAAATTAAACCAAATTTTTCTAAGCGTTTTTCTACTTCAATATATAGTTAATTTTACTAAAACACTATCATTATGAGACGACGTAACATTGCGTTCCTAGGCATTTCTAGAGATAGCAACAAAGTTGGTCCCCCAAATGTCAGGCTCTATCGAATGAGCAACATCTCACACATCGAAAAACTCCAAAAAGCGCCTACATACGCTCATTATCAGTATTTTTCTATAAAAATAAGCGTATAATAACCCCCTATTTGTAGGCCGCCTACACGTCCCAAATGTCATCCACCGAGGCCTATGCGATGCAGATGATGGCGAGGAGTACGGCCCGTGTCCTCGATATTTTCAATTTTACGGTCGGTCTTGCGTGAAAAATCACCAAATTTATGGTTTTCTGAGTTAATTTGGATAAGTTAGATAATTTAGAACTTTCCGTTAGTTTTGTCTTAAACACTGACGGATTTTTACTTTTCTGACCGTTTTTATGATAGAAATAGCTTGAAAAACTATGGAAACACGAAATTTTACTTTTCAGGTCTTTTTACGTGTTTTTACAAAGCTGAAAAATCGCTTCAAAGAAGTTCTAGACCGATAAAACGTTGGAAATTACCTGTAGATCTTCGGAAATCGAGAAAAATCGCAATTTCGCCGCAACAAAAAAATGTATTTCCGATTTTCAGACGGTTTCCCGGGACTCGCTGAACGCGTTGGCCGACCTGTCGCGGAGGTATATCGAGCGGCTGTGCGTCGAGTCGAAGCTGTTCATGGAGCATGGTACCAATTAGAATTATATTTTGAAAAATACGTATTTTTAGGCGGCCGTACGCTTTGCGACGCGGAGGACGTGCAGTGCGCGATGGGGCGGCTGAACATTCATGGGACCGATTTGCACGAGTATATGACGAAGGTAATTTCACTCTCTGTCTGTCTCTCTCCCTCTCTCTCTCTCTGTCTCTCTCTATCTCTCTCTCGCTCTCTCTCTCTCTCTCTCGCTCGTTCTAGTTTGATTTAGATTTTTTATAACTCGTTTTCCAGGTTCGCGTCGATCTCTCAACGCAGCGCGGCGCCACCATCCCCGTCAGCTTCGAGCAGCGGGTACGTTTTTCCTGTCAATTTTCAGTTAAAGTCGTTTTTAGGCTGGAAAACCGGTTTTTCCGTCTAAAATTGTGAAAATTTCGGATTTTTTGTGCATTTTCTGGATTTTTTCGCACCGTTTTTACTTCACATTGGGCTAAATTTGATCAAAAACAATATAAAAATCTATTTCAAGTATTTTATAGCTGATTTAGACGCTTACGATTCAAAAAATTAAGATTTTTGACCCGCGAATATGAAATTTTTTCAGTTAATATAAGTTTTAGTGGCTTTTTGGCCGTTTTTACCATTATTTTTCAGCCAATGCCCAAGCTGCCGACCTACCTACCCCAGCACTGCTCGATCTCGATGACGTGCCCCTCGGAGAAGGAGATCGAGCAGAGGAGGGCCGATCAGGGCCCCATTTTGCCGTGTTTACCCTCGCTTCATCATGATACAAATGCTAATGGTAAGGATCTGACGCCCGATCTAAAAATTTGGTGCCAACGGCGAGACGCCACGCGAACGTCCCGCTTGGACGCCATAAAAGTGTCATAATCCATTACGCAATGAAAAGACGGCTTGCACACGTTTTACTAGAGATTTTTCCACTTCGCGAAGCGTGACGCGTGCACCGTTTTCCATTGCGTAATCGATTACGCCCTTTTGAAGTCCGCAGCGCGCGCTATAAAAAAATATCTGGGCAATCCATAGCCGAAAATCGATGAAAATGCATTGCTTGGCCCTTTAAAAGCTAGATTTATCTAAAAAAATCCCTGAATTTGAAAAATGGGTTTTTGGCTCTTGTTGACCAGTTTTTTCAACATTCAATCGGAATTTTACATCTTTCCGGGTCTTTCGGAATTTACGGTTTTAGTTTTTGCTTTTTAAAAAAGTTAATTTTACGAAATCTCTACCGCTCAATTTTCAGACGTGAATCGCCCATCTACCAGCACACCATTGCCGTCCGTTCTCCCGCCACCTCCCCTCGCCTCGCCCAGCCCCGCCAAGCCTCAGCCCTCCTCACAATCGGTGGCCGAGAAAAAGGAGGTCCATGACGATCTCTGGGACTTCTCCACCTGCGACACCGTCTCGCTCGGCGTCGCGTCGAAGAGCCAGACGAATGTCGTGTCGCGATTTGGTGGGTTTTTCGCGATTTTTTCGGATTTCGGGGTGGCCAATTCCTTGCCAGGCGTTTTCTCGATCCCAGGAATCTCGGCTAGCCTGCCTGGTTGGAAATTAGGATAATTTCGCTTGCAATGCGGCCAAAAGAAAACGAAGGAAATTTTTGGAGTTTGTTTAAGGTCTTTTGAAAACTTTTTTTTTGAGATTTGAAGGTTTCCCGCGTGTTTCCGTATCCTAAAGAGTCCTTGCTAGCCTGCTCTGGGTCTCGATTCTGCTAACAGGCTAACTAGGCTTCAAATCCGGTGATAAACAGGAAATTTTGGGCATTTTTCGGGGCGTTTAAACATTTTTAGGGCTTCGAAAGAGTGAAATCGATTTTCGGGGGCTTTTTCTCTATCCTAAGGAATCCCTGCTAGTCTGCCTGAATCGAAATTCGACCCGAAACGAAAAAATCCGTTTTTTTTTGTGCATTTTTCTCTACCCTCTCCAGCATTTCCCATTCTCCAGCTGTTTTTCTGGCTCTCAAAATACCTAAAAAAACGTTTTTTTCAGACAAAGCCATCAGACGGCGGCAGAGCCCGATCCCGAGCAGCAGCACGCCGAAGAAGGGCAAGGCCCGCGATCTCATTGTACGTTTTTTGGGATTTTCGATCGCTGAAGATCTGATTTCCGCAAGAATCCCTGCAAAATACTCATTTTTAGAACAACCACACCTCGGGCGTGAAATCGGCCCGTTCGAGTCCTGTCCCTCCACACTCACCCAGCTCGCCGGCCCCTTCAACGTCGGGGATGGGCGGCAAGAAGTACGACAGCAGCCCCAATCTCAAGGAGATGGAGGTAGAGATTTTGAGCTTTTTTTGGGACTAAGCAAGCTAGCAGAGGGAATTTAGGAAATACGATTTTTTTCGGTTTATTCTGATGGCCTGTCGACCTAGCCGAGGAAATTTGGGAAATTTTTGAAAATGGCAATCTTGCAGCGTCTCCTTGCGGAATTTGAGCCGATTTTTTAAAGCGGCTGGTAAAAATTGCGGAAAAATAGCCTGAGTTTTTTTGCGGCATTACATGCCTATTTGTCGCTTGACGAGCTAGCAGAGATTTTTAGGGAAGGTAGGGATTGCGCTGGGCGGCCCAGCAGAGATTTTTGGGGTCAGGCAAACTAGCAGAGATCCCTAGGGAAAGATTTGACAAAATTTTTCGGCACATATATCTATTTTGTTTCTTAAAATCGGCAATCTAGCAGAGATTCTTGAGGAATTGGGAGGTTTTCTGGAGCGGCAAGCTAGCAGTGATTTTTTGGGAATCTTGGCAATTTTTTAGCGCTTCAAAATGTCTTTTTTTTTACTGTAAATTTCCCCATTTTCAGAACGGCCCCCCGAAGCTGTCGGTGAACCGGCTGAAGAAGCTGGAGAAGAAGCGGCCGGTCAGCCCCCTCGTCTCCCAACACCCACCAAATATCATCAACAACAGCAATGGGACTGCGGCTTCATCATCTACAGCTGCTGCAGCCGCTGCCCTGGCCGCCCTCATCCCGAATGCGAGCAATCTGCTGAAGGAGATCCATCAAATGCCCGCCCTTCTGCCCGAGGAGATCGTCCCGCAGTTGCTGTACGTTTTCGGGAATTTCTGAACCTTTCAGGGAAGAAAAACAACGTAAAAATTCGCTTAAATGTTGAAATTCGCAAAAGGGAAGAATTTCGTGAAAACTATACGTTTTAATAGCAAAAATCAAATTCAAAATATATAAAATTTGGACTACGGTAGGTGAAAAATATTTAGATAAAAAAGAATAAAATAATAGATTTAAAATTAGATAGACGGTCAGGCTGTTTTTGAGCGAATTACCTAGCGTAATCGGTTGCTGCGCCGGTTTTTTTGGATTTTAAAACGCTAAAAACCTATAAAACGACGAAAAATAGATTGAAACTAAAAAAATATGTAAAAATCACTAAAACCAAAACAATTTCAGAAACACGTATTTCCCGGATCGGAACGCCCCGACGCCGCCGTATCGCTACGAAGAGTAGGTTCAAAAATACCGTTAAATCATTAAATTTATACAGCAAAAAGCTCTAAATTGTAAAAAATTAATCTTAAAAAATGCTCATTAAAGTATTAATTAAAAATTAAACGAATTATCGATATTTCAGCGATTAGTTAACCCGATTTTTTTCAGGCCATGCGACGAGCCGCCACCGGTCCTCCCCGTCTCGCAGCCAAAGCCCAAAAAGGAGAAGAAGGACAAGACGAAAAAGGACAAAAGGTTCGTCGAGTGTTTTTGCGGTTTTATAGAGCCTGGAAAGCGCATAATTTCATGGCGTAATCGATTCAGGGCGTGGCATTTTTTACCTTAAAAAATTATCGATGCTCAAAAACGCAGCTTTTTGGCCTTTGAAATTATTTTTGTGCCTTTTCGCCTTTTTACTCGGAAAATGGCATGCCTAAAAAGGGGCGTGGCCTAACTCCTGGTTTCGGGGTGCCTTTAAAATTATTTTTATAGGTTTAATACAGGTTTGGATTCAGAAAATGACGAAAAGAAACGTGGCCGGAATCCGGGCTTCTGGGTGCCTTTAAAATCCATTTTAGGGATTTTGATACATTTTTGATTTTTTTTCTGAGCTGATAAAAGGGGCGCGGCCTATTTCTGACTTCCACGCGCCTTTAAAATTCATTTTCGGCGTTTTCCACTAATTTTTCAATTTAGAAAATTGCCTAAAAAATGGGCGTGGCCTTATTCCTGGCTTCCGGGTGTCTTTAAAACTCATTTTCGGCATTTTCCAGTAATTTTTTACTTAGGAAATTGCTTAAAAAAATGGGCGTGGCCTAATTCCTGGCTTCCGGGTGCCTTTAAAATTCATTTTCGGCGGTTTCCACTGATTTTTTTACTTAGAAAATTGCCTAAAAGTCGGCGTTGCCGAATCCAGGCTTTAAAAATTAAAAATATGATTTTTCTAAGTTAAAAAATTTAATTTTTGCAGTTGGACACACCACCAGCGGCCGGGCAGCAGCTCCTCGACAAATCGTGAGATACGCGAAGAGCCGCCGAAGCTCGAGCCGGCGACTACGATAGCTGAATTGAGACGACAGGAGAGAGAAGAGAAACGAGGAGGGACGAGAGAAAGGGAGAGAGAAAGAGACACCATCCCATCACCCCTTCATCCGGCTGTATCACCCGCTTCTGTGCCGAAACTGAAGATTCGACTGGGATGCAGCCCGTCGACGTCGTTTCCGGGTACGTTTTTAGCGGTTTTTGGGGGCTCGGGCAGGCTAGCAGAGAGAATTTGCGGAACCGTGCAGCGGTTTTTTAGGAAAAGGCAAGACGGTTCTGGGCTGTTAGCGGGGGGCGGGAAGCACTTTTTCCACCTAGACTTAACCTGTTAATGATATATTATGTATTTTTATAGTCTTTTAGTAGCTTTTATTGCTAGAAAGTGACAAAAATTATTTTCAAAAAAAATTCAAGATTCGAATTTTGCCCATTTTGGCCATTTTTCATACATTTTTAACGAAAAATTCAAAAATGCTTAAAATTTTTATTATTTTGATAATACTAGCAGTGGCGCTTTGGGAAATTCTGGGTTCTGAATTTGTTAGAAAACTAACAATAATTCCTCATTTTTTAGTGGCCGAATCGGCAGCCCGTGCCACTCCACCCCGCCCTGCCGATCTGCCTCCATTGAGTGAGTTTTCCTGCAATTTGTTAGTCGATTTTTCCGTTCCAGAAAAGGAGGAGTACGACTCGGACGCAACGATCCCGATGCTCACCGACGGCGGCGATCTACCCATTGGCGATATGCCGGCAAGTTTCTGCATTGAAAAATAGAAAACGCAATTTTTATGCTCTTAAGAATTAAAAAAAAATATTTTTATTAAATTAGTGTTAAGATTTTCTAACTTGGACGGATTTTTTTACTTAATTAAATTTTGACATTTTTGCAATTTATTAATTGAAAAATCAATGTATTTCAGAGATTTTAATAATAAGCCTTATAGGCGTTTTAGATAATAGCAAAAAATTTCTAGAGACTCGTTACTAAAAACTTAAGCTTTTTTAAATTAAATAATGTAAATCAAATTTTTACGAATTTTTGTAATTTTTTAAACGTAAAAATCAGTTTTTTTTGTTAATTTTAATAGTAGATTAATTTAGACGACGTTCCCGTTGAACATCTCGATGAAAGACTCCCCTGCTCGACCTCCCGACAGCACTGTCCCAAAACTCAAGATTCTGATGGAACCGAGGAGAGATCGAGAGACAGAGGGAGAGAGAGGGAAGAAGGAGAGAGACAGAGACAGAGAGAGGGACAGAAGCCGAGACAGGGATAGAGACAGAGAGCGGAAAAAGAAGAAGAAGAAGGACAAGGAGAAGCATCGAGATCGAGACAGGGAGAGGGATCGAGAGAAGGACAGAGACCGCGGGAAGCACAGGGATCGATCCAGGGATAGACAGGTATAAAATTGGTTCTTTTCCATTATCGGGGGGGGCGACCGAATTTTCTCTGTGGGTCCTGAAAGGCCTAGTA
Organism: Mesorhabditis spiculigera; assembly: GCA_958295435.1. NCBI lineage: Eukaryota > Metazoa > Nematoda > Chromadorea > Rhabditida > Rhabditidae > Mesorhabditis > Mesorhabditis spiculigera. The sequence goes on from CATQJA010000145.1 coordinate 35,246, forward strand.
ATGTAATTATAAGAATTTTAATAGTGTTTTTATTAATTTTAGCTATTTTTCAAGTGAAAAACCCCGAAAATCGCCTAGAAAAAAATTTCCAGATGAAATTTTGGTCGAAAAATGGCTAATTTTTTGTTTTTATTCAAAATTTGTAATGTTTTTACGCTTAGGAACAAAAAAAAACAGTTTAAAAACAATTGCTCTATTTCTATTTGAAAATTGGATTCTTAGAAACAAGCTCCCCCTCCCCCCCCCTACCCCCGATAATAGAAAAGAAACAAAAAAATGGTTTTTTATTTTATAATTTCTTGTTGTTTTTGAAATATTCTAAATACCTTCTCTCCAGGCAGAGAAAGAGTCGAAGAAGGAGCGCCGAGACAAGGAGAACGGCCACGTGAAGAGCATCGACAAGTTGCCCCCGATAAAGATCAAGCTCCTCAGCCCGTCCACGTCATCTGATCCCTCCACGACACCGGCAAGGGTACGGTATTTTGCGTTTTAAAGGGACCGGAAAGGCGCTATGAATTTTGCCAAATCGATTACACGCAACGCGCACGCCGCGCTTGACCTCCTTGAAGATGTCGTAGTCGATTTGGCGATGGAAAGGGGGGCGGGGCGTGCGCGTTGCGGCAGAAGCTGTGGCGAATCCCTAGCAATGTCTTGCCGGTCCCTTTAAAAATTTTTGTGGGCTTTGAAATTTATACTTTTTAATTTTGTGTAGTAATTTAAATTTAGCCTTTTTTAATTTTGCTTAATGTTTTTAATTTACACTTTTTTTCAGGGTGCTGGAACGCCCGGCCAGGAGCCGCTCAAGATCCGCATCAAGCCGATTGCCCAGGAGAGGTATCGGGTTATTTTTTTAGACTTTTTTTTTGCGTGGATACGGTGCGTCTAGTACTTCCTTTGCGTCTCTCGCTCTCTCTCTTTCGCTTCATAATAATTAGCCACTAGTACTAAAGTCTGGAATTTGGCCACCTGGCCTCTGTGATTAGCCCTGACTTTTGGCGCCTAGGGTTACGGTAGCTCTCTCTCTCTCTCTCTCTCTCTCTCTCTCTCTCTCTCCCTCTCTCTATCTCTCTCCCTCTCTCCCCCTCTCTCCCCCTCGCTCTCCCTCCCTCTCTCCCCCCCCTCTCTCTCTCTCTCTCTCTCTCTCTCTCTCTCTCTCCTCTCTCCCCTCGCTCTCCCTCTCTCCCCCCTCTGTCTCTCTCTCTCTCTCTCTCTCTCTCTCTCTCTCTCTTCTCTCCTTCTCTCGCTTTCCCTCGGGACATTTCCATAATTACCAGTGGGCCGTAATTCGCGGCTTTTCGCCCTCTAAATGGTTGCCATGGGATACGGTGTCATTGCCTGTATCCATCCACTACACGAGACATTGAGGAGCAGCTGAATTCTCGAACCGCCCGGCCGGCCCATAATTATTCCCCCAATTTTCTCCCCCGATACCTCGAAATTCTAAAATATTTTTCCGATTTTTGGAGTGAAATGAAATTCTGGAAATTTTTTCTCTTGAAGTCCTCGAGTTTGATGGTCTGATCAATTAGAAGCGTAGATTTTTATATTATTTTTGGCATACACCGCATTCTAGAGTTCCCTACCGGTTCATCTTTATTTTTCACGCCGCCTTCGAGCTTTGGGTGTTCCGGATTAATTCTTGGCATGCCGCTTTGCTTTGAAGACGTCTGTCGGCAGCATATGGGACGCGAATTAATTCAGCTGGCCCGTGGATAGGCATGCGCAGAATATTGCCTTCCTGAAATTCCATCCGGGCCCCATAGGTAGTATCGCAGCCTAGGTTTTGAATAGCAATTTCATTTTTTTTCCTTCCGTCCATCCTATTCTGGCGAGGCGTCTCAGCAGAACGAGATGACTGTTCTATGCCTGTCTTTCGGCTTATTTTCAAAATGTCGAAATTCATAGTGTCGAAATTTCATAATGTCGAAATTCAGAATGTCGAAATTTACGCAAGCTAAAATTCCCGGTAAAGTCCCGGAATTCTAGGCAAAAAAAATGTTGTCGTGAAATAAGATAAAAAAATAGAATGTGGAACAATTTTTTTGGCTGGGATTTGGCGGTTTCACCGGTAATTTTAGCCTATATAAATTTCGACAATCTGAAATTCGACATTATGTAATTTCGACAAAATGATACCAAATCCTGTCTTTCCTGTCTTTCGCGAATTTGCGAGCACTACTTATACCTCCGAAAGAATATCTGCTAACCCACCATCTGTAGGCCCAATTCATCACTTTGAAGTGGCCGGTTGGAGTCTTGGCCGGGGCGCCTAATCCGGCAGTAGATTGTGAAATCCCTGAAAACAGGGGAGCAGGATCAGGGGGCCGGTGGGGGCTGTTGCCCGGGAGATGCCCCCTCCCCTTCTTGCATTTAATTCTCATCCTGGCATCGTGCCCGTTTCTAGAACGTTTCATTCAGCCAGGAGAAATTCCTCAATGACCCCTGCTAGCTTGCCCAGGCAAGTTTTGGGACCCCTAAGAATCGCTGCTAGCCTGCCATGCTTTTCTTCAGGCCCGAAATGATCTCCGCCTTTTGTCAAATTCCTCCAAAAATCTCGGCTAGTTTGCCCCGAGCATGTCCCCCTATTTTCTAGATGGTCTCTGCTAGCCTGCCCGCACTTCCCCAAGAATTTCTGGTTTCCTCCATTTTCGCGCTAATCGCCCGTTCCCGAATAACCACTATTAGACTTTCAGGTTTCCCCAGATTCCGCAAATAGCCTCTGCTAGTCTGCCAAGCGCCAAAATTCCCCAATAATCCCTGCTGGCTTACTCTTTTTTGAAGGTTAGAAACTTAAAGAAAAAGTCTGGGGCACCACTACCCGATTCCCCAAGATACTCTGCTGGCTTGCCAGTTCTTCTCAAATTCCCGAGAAATCCCAGCTAGTCTGCACCATTCCTTAAAGAATTTTGCTTCTTTTGCCAATTTCCCCAAGGATCCCTGCTAGCTGGCCATAGTTTCCTAAAGAATCCCTACTAGCCAAATGGCGAATAATTCCTCAACGAATCTCTGCTAGTCTGCCCCATTTCCTAAAGAAGCTCTGCTAGCTTGCCTTTTTCGATATTCCCCAAGCATCCCTGCTAGCCTGCCCCTCGGCCGATCCAAGGCCTTGGTTGTTACACCTGTGTGTCCACAGATGTTAGTGATTGCAATGGGAAGGGGTGGGGGGGGTGCAGTGCTATCATATATTGATATCCATCACCATCTATCCATCGATATCCATCCTCTCTCTCTCTCTCTCTCTCTCTCTCTCTCTCTCTCTCTCTCTTTCCTTTCTCTGCTGTACTCCCCGCTGATATGCGCGACGGGCCAAGTAATACAGGGAAGGAAGAAGAAAGATACACGCACGCACCCTGATCCCCCCTCTAAGATAGCACGGGATCTGCCTCTTTTTTTGATGGATTTTTGCCGGGGTCCAGCTGTTTGGATACTTTTAGAAAATTGTTAATGGTAAAAAATGCTTGTTTTTCTAGTTTTCTCTCGCTCTCTCTCTCTCTCTCTCTCTCTGTCCGTTGGATCACAAAGAATCTCTGCTAGCTCGCCATCCAGTTTGACGATTTTTAGAAGATCCTGATTTTCAAGAAAATCTCTACTAGCTCCCTGGAAATTGGGCTATTTCCGCAAGGGTCTCTGCTATTGCTCAGATTCTTTTTGTGGCATTTTGGCAAAAATCTCTGCTGGCTCACCCGGAATTTCCGCGTTTTTTTCGTGCTCCCTGACGCCCCATTTTCCTAAAAAATCCCTGCTAGCTGGCCGGCGCCTAGGTTTCCCCAGGAAACTCTGCTAGTTCCAGCGCACCGCTCGAGAAGTCGCTAGCCGTTTTTGCGAAGTTTGGTAATATTCCCCAAGAATCTCTGCTAGCTGGTCGAGATTTTGGCGATTTTCCGGGAGTTCTGGGGTTCTATGCCTTCCGCAAGACTCTCTGCTAGCTTGCCCGACGTTGCCTGGAAATTTCTGATTTTTGGTGGATTTTAGGGGAATTCCTAAAGAAAATTTGCTAGCTTCTCTCCATCTCGCGCTCTCTCTCACTCTCTCTCTCTCTCTCTCACTCTCTCTCTCTCCCCCCTCTCCGTTTCCCTAATGTCCTTTGCAGCCTCTCCCCCTCCCCTGATCGTGGCCGTATTCTTCTTGGATGGTGTTGATCGTCGTCTATTCTATCGTCTCGTACTAGACGATACCGTATCCCCTCCCCTACCCCATTCTACCGCCACCCACCATAATCTACCGTATTCCAGCCCTGTCCCCTCCACATCTACCGTATCCACGACAGCTGCTGCCGAGTCCTCCTCCACTTCGAGGCCCTCTTCCGGAATGGGCGTCGTCCAGCCCAAGCATATTGATCGGGTACGTTTTTGAGGGTTTTTTTTGAAGGGTTACAGGAATTTGGTGACGTAATCCATCAAAAACAGTGTTTTTCATAGCATAATTGGCCAAAAAACGCGAATTTCATGTCGTAATCGATTCAAAAATAGCCGATTTCAGCGTGTTTCTGCTCAAAACTGCCGAATAAAACGCGTAATCGATGAAAAATCGCGCATTTCACCGCGTAATCGATTCGAAGCCCGGATTTTTGTTGCGGAATATATTCAGAAATGCGAATTTCGTGGCGTAACTTATTCAAATCTGCGAATTGCGTAGCGTAATCTATTGAAAATGCCGATTTCGTTGCTTAAAGAAGTCCGAGACGTGGATTTCATTGCGTAATCGATGCGAACTCACAGATTTTGTAGCGTGGTCGATTCAGAGATGCGAATATCATAGCGTAATCGACTAGAAAACGCGAATTTCCTAGCGTAATCGATTAAAAATCATGTTTTTTTTTGTAGCTTATTCGGTTAAAAACCATGCTTTTTGTAGCGTAATCGATTGATAACTGCCAATTTTATAGCATAATCGATTAGAAAACGCGAATTTCATAGCGCATTCGTTTAAGATCGCGCGTTTTTGAGGCGTAATCGATTCGGAAATGCGAATTTCATAGCGCAAGCTATTTGAAAACGCGGATTTAAGCCCAAAATCAAGTAGAAACCACTATTTTCGGACCGAAATTGGCTGGAAATGACAAATTTCATTGCGTGATCGATTCAAAATTTTTTTAATTAATTTTAAGGGTTTTTGTAAATAATTTAATGGCGTAACCGTTTCGTTTTCAGAGCGTCGACCGTCCCCGGGTGAAGACGAAAGGCGAATTGAAAGCCCTTCCCCGCTATTCGCCGTTGATACGCGAATCGTCAAGCCGACCACGCCGAATAATCCACGAAGCAGCACATCTACACCTGTACCCCCGGTTGCGGTGAGGAATAGCCCAGGTATACTGTCGTTTCAAAGGGAACGTGACGGGGCAGGCTAGCAGGGATTATTTGGGGGATTTGACGGGCGATCTGGCAAAGATTCTTGAGAATTTAATTGATCTAGCAAAAAATTTTTTTGAATTTTTTAATTCACAATTAATTAATGTATTTTGAAAAATTAATTTCTTTTTGCTTGATTTAGGGCAATCTAGCCGAGATACTTGAGGAATTTCGGTAAACTGGAAGCTATTTTTTTGGTAATTTCCGATAGATTAGCAGGAATTTTTTGAGATTTCGACAAAAAAAACTAGAAGATATCTTCTATTTTTCGAAATTTTTTTTGCGAATTTTATTCTATTATTTGGTTCCATTTGCAGTGCCCCCGATCGTGTTGAAGTCGCGGGAAAAGGAGAAGATCAACACCCCCACCACGTCCACACCCGCAAAAGCTTCGACTGCTTCAGTCAAGAAGGAGACCCCGCCAAAACCCTCGCCCTCTACAGCACAACCACACGTTGAGGCCAAAAAGAAGGCCGAGCCGGTTAAGGTAACAATTTTTTCGTGGTTTTACAGGTATCAGGAAGCGTTGCATCGACCCCTGACTTCGCCTAGGTCTCGACAGTTTTATTTCGTGCCAAATTAAAATGGCTAAAAAACATAAAAACGGTCGATTGGAACCGTTATTTTGCGTAATTCGTAGCTGTCGAGACCTAGTGGAAAGAGGGGGTTGATTCTCTCACTTTCTCGCCCCTTTAACTGAGACCGAAATGGGGGGAAATGGGTAAAAACATATTTGGCATGCCCGACGAGTTCAAGCCGTTCGGGCTGGGTTTTAGAATACAAAATAATATCGTTTTCGTGTTCAGACGAGTTCAAGCCGTTCGGGCTGGGTTTTAGAATACAAAATAATATCGTTTTCGTGTTCAGACGAGTTCAAGCCGTTCGGGCGGCATTTTCGGATTCACAAAATAATATTGGTGATAGTTTGGCGATACCCGACGAGTTCAAGCCGTTCAGACGGCGATTAAAAAAACACTAAATGATATAATTTTTGTGATACCCGACAAGTTCAGGCCGTTCGGGCGGCATTTTCGAACCCAGAGCTCTATCATTTCCTTTTCAGAAGCAGCCCGCCAAGAAGAAGGAGGTGAAATCCCGGGCGAGCGTCGACCTCACTGAAGATGAGGACGAGGCGCCGGTGAAGGGAAAGGCCAATGGCGACGATCCGGTACGTTTTTTGACTATTGACGCCCGTTTGAAATATATTTTATTAAGCCTTCGAATTATTAAATTACTATTTTCTATTAATATTTAATTTATTTATTTTATTAATTTAATTTATTTTAAATTAAATTTAATTTAATATTTAATAATTAATAAATTTGGTATTTCATTAACGCATCATTTTTCAGCAAGTCTGGATCTGCCCGGTGTGTTCTGTGGCGTATGCCGATGGGGCAAATATGGTTGGCTGTGATACGTGTGATGATTGGTATCATTGGGCATGTGTCGGCATTACTGTCGAACCCCGGCCGAACAACAGTGGTTCTGTGATAAGTGCACGGTCAGTCAATTTTTTCTTTTTTTAGGCGCCTCGATTCGATTACGCCATGAAATTCGGCTTCTGGAAATCGGGATTTTGCTGGCGTAATCGATTACGCCATGGAATTAGCAACCAGCCAATTTTGTGGCCTAATCGGTTATGCAGTAAAAAATTGAAGGATTTATCGATTACGGCATGAGATTCGGCTTCTGGGAATTGAGAGTTTCCCGGCGTAATCGATTCTGGTGGCGGTTTTGATGACGTAATCGATTACGCAGCGAAATTCCAAAGCCTAGTCCGTACTTTGATGGCGTAATCGATTTCTTGGGCTTTTTCTGACCTTCCACGTTTTGGACTGTGTTTTATCAATTACGGCATCAAATTCCGGGTCTAGAGAACCAATTACGCCAGTTAAGGCTATCCGATTACGCCATGAAATTAAAATCGATGGTTTATGTTTTTTTGAAAAATGAAAAATTCAATCCATTTTTTCAGAAAAAGCGCTCGGAGAGCAAGGTGGAGAAGCGGAAGGGCTCCTCAATTGGCGCTGCTGCTGCGGCGAAGAAGCGGAAATAGGTGTACTTTGTAGCCTATCCCCCACCTTCCCGGTACCTTTAACGAATCTCCTCGTTTTTCGGCTCTCACCCCCGATCATTTTTTGTGATAAAAATTGCCTGTAAATACTCGGCGGTTCTTCGTTGACATTTTTCCGCAATTTCCCCTGCTCGTTTGCCCTGTGTGTTTTTTGATAGAAACCCAGAGATTTCTACCGTACCCCTCCCAAATACAGTACCCTCCAAAAGACACCCTTTCAAAAACCCCTCGAAATACTAGTCTCTTTTTCGATTTCACCCCTTTCTCGTTTTTCTCGATTTTCCTGGGAGAATTACGGTATTTTTGTTGTTTCCCCGAATTTCCCGCTCGTGGCACGCTCCCTTTAGAGGGGTTACGCTGCCTCGGAAACGGTTACGGTAGGAAAATGGAGTGGTTTCAGCGATTAGGCCATCAATTCTGACCAAAACCCGATGATTTCGATGTCGTAATTGTTGGGGCTAGCAAAATCTCGCAGGTTTTATCCATTACGACATGTAATTCCGGCAAAAACCGCGCCTTTTCATGGCATAATCTATTACGCGCTCAAATTCTGGCCAAAACACGGCCTTTTCCATGCCGTAATCGATTAGGCTAGCAAAATAGCGGAGGTTTAATCGGTTAGGCCATTAAATTCTCCAAGAATTACATTCTTTTCCTGCCGTAATCGATTACGCGATCAAATCCGCCGGGTTTAAGCGATTACGGTAGTAATTTCGGCAGTTAAATCCGAGAATTTTTTGACGTAATCGGTTCTGAATACATAAAAATTCTCAATTTAGTGGCGTAATCGTTTTTCTGGATTTTCTAGCGTAATCGATTAGCTGGAATTACGTGGCGTAAGCGATCCTGAATTAGATAAAATTGGATTTTTACGTCGTAATCGATTTTTCTGTATTTTCTAGCGTAATCGACTGTCCCGACTTCCATGCCGTAATCGTTTCCGGGGCCCCGTTTTGCATGTCTGTTTTTCTCTGTTCCCTCTCGTTCTCTCACCCCCAAATCTCATTTGTTATAAAAATAGAATTTATATCTATCTTTATATATCATTTGTTTTGTCCCTAGATTTATCGTCGATTTGGTCCGTTTTGTTCGTTTCTCTTTCTTTTAAACAGCTCCCGGAATAAAGGCTTCGTTTTGAATGTACCGTACCCTTTCATCGATTTTCCGCGATTTCCACGTGATCGGCGTACTGTAATTGTGCTTTTTTGTTTTTCAGTGATTTTTGTCGTTTTGTGGCATGCTGTAATTGCTACCTACCGTAACCCTCAACCGAAAAACCAGACCCGATTTTTTTTGAATTCTCGTTTTTGCTCAAAAATTTTTCATTATGCTAATTGATTTTAATTGGGGCATGTTTTAGGAGAATTACTAATTTTTTGAAGAAATCGAAAATTCAAAAAATACGATTTACGTTAGGGCAAATGCAAATTTTAGTTTTTTTTGGAAAATGGAAAAAATATTTTTAAAATTATAATTATTTCGATACCGTAACTTTCGCAAAAATTATGGCGTTTTTAGAAATCGGAAAACTAAAAAAATGCGTTTTAATTTAGTGAAAATTTTTAATTGGTTTCAAAATTAGAAAATTTTTAAATTTAAATTACGGCGATTTTTGCGAAAACCACCGTAACCTGAAAATTACTGTAATCCCCCTAAAATGTGCCCTCCACTCTTGGAAAAGCCCAGAAAATAATACTGTAAAAAAGTACCGTACCCCCACTTTCCGCTTGACTCCTGTAGCCGGGCTACCGTACCCCTAAATATCTATTTTTTGCAGCGAATTTTGAGCTAATTTTTGCGATTTTGACATCCATTAATTGTGATATTTTTTGCTGTAATTTTTGACGCCAAAAATGACCCACCATATACCGTAGTCCCACCCTGATTTTTCACCGATTTTTTTTGCGCCATTTTGTGTGATTTTTGTGTGTAATTTTGTAGCTTCCACATCAACAATGATATCTCCACCAAATAAATATTATTTATTATAGTTTTAATTAAATAAAATTGCAAAAAAATCTTAAAAATACAAAAAAAAAGAATTTTTAGTTTAGGGGCCAGCTAGCAGAGGTTATTTGGGAAATAGGAGGCAAGCTAGCAGGGATTTTTGAGGAAGCGAGAGCTAGCAGAGATTCTTGGGGATTTTCAGGCAAGACTAACAGGCTAGCAGGGATTCTTGAGGAAGTGGGGACGGGGCAGCGAGCAGAGATTATTTGGGAAGGGCTAGCTAGCGGTGTTTATTGAGGAATCGCCAGCTAGCAGAGATCCTTTTACACGACTGTTCCAAATTATTTGTGTTTTCTTTCGTGATCTCTGTATCTATCTCTCAAATCTGAAGATTTTTGTAGTTTTAGGCTTCCCCAATGGTCCCTGCTAGCCGGCCTCTACTCAGGCTCATTAGAATTTTTGGAGAATTTAATGGCGTAACCGATTAAACCTCCGCAATTTTGCTAGCCTAATCTATTAAAAGATAGAAATCGTCGCGGATTTTTCAAATTGTTTGTGTTTTCTTTCATTTTTCTCTCACTCAATTCTGTAGATATTTGTACTTTTAGGCTTCCCCAATGGTCTCTGCTAGCCTGCCTCTACTCAGGCTCATTGGAATCTCGGAAATTGCAAGTTAAAGAACTTTACCACAGTTTTCAGTCGGTTTTTCAGGGCTGGTAAGGACGGGACCGACCTGAAGAGACCGTCCGAATTCCGCAAGGATCTCTGCTATCCTGCCCTGCTCCCGCAACTCCCAGATGTCCGAAATCAGGTCATTTTTGCAAGAAATTTAGATTTTTCCTAATTTGATGGATTTTTTTTTGTTTAAAGGGGTTGATTATTATAATTTTTAATTTTTTTTTGTTCGCATCTGTGCTTTAGAATTTTTTTGGCATTTTACGCGATCTAGCGTTCTCTTGCGTTTTTGCGTCTCCGCCCCTCGTTTTGATAATCCTATTTTTTGGGGTCACTATTTACGGTTCCAAAAATGTCCCATCTGGCCCTCATCCCCATGCAAAAAAAGCTCCATTTTCTGCTCTATTTTTCCGCTTTTCCAGAGGGAAGACTGCCCCCCCCTCCTCCCTTGATCAACTCCATCTGGATGGCAACACCCCAGTGGTGGACGGGGGTTTTTGTGCGGTTGAAAGTTGACCGGCCGGTTCCATTCCCCCTTCTCTCTCTCTCTCTCTCTCTCTCTCTCTCTCTCTCTCTCTCTCTCTCTCTCTCTCTCTCTCGCTCTCTCGCTCTCTCTCTCTCTCCAGGAGACAAAAGCCATAAACAAAACGGACCCCCGATTGCGGCTTTTTGCGCGGAAAAATTGAAAACGAACACCCGGAAAGGCAACATTTATGGGAGGCGTTGTCTATCGGAATGTTGCGGAATTTTAGTGGATTTTTAGAATTTTTAATTTCCTGAAAATTCTCTGCTAGCCTGCCTTCAAAATGAGAGAATTCCTCGTTCCACAAGGATCTCTGCTAGCTGGCCAGCATCCGAAAATTTTGGTACTTCTGCAACGGGTCTCTGCTAGCCTGCCCCCAGTTCAGAAAAGGCTAGCTAGCAGAGATTTTGGTGGAATTCGGCTTCCTGAATTGTCTCTGCCAGCCTGCCCGTCCTAAATGGTCTCTGCTAGCCTGCCCAGCCCCTGAAAATGGGCAAACTGGCAGAGAACCTTGAGGAACTGCGACAAAACCAGGCAGCCTAGCAGAGATTCTGGAATTCTCTTTCTCTTATCAATTGCCGCTGCAAATTTCGAGAATCCAATGTCCACATGTGGGTTTTCGAGGGAAAAGCCCTCCCTGCAAAACACAGCTGATAAAAGGAATGAGAGAAGAGAAGAGAGGCCATCAAAGGGCAAACCAATAAATAGGGGTTCCGACTAACCGGATCTTCTTGTTTATGCGTTTCTCATTTAGGGGCAGGCTAGCAGAGACCATTTGGACTGAACTTGAGCTTTCTCCATTTTCCCTTATTCCTCAAGATTCCCTGCTAGCTACCCTGGCTGGTAGTGGATTCCTCAAGCACCCCTGCTAGTTATCTCGGTCTCTGGCTGCAAGCAAGCTAGCAAAGATCATTTGGGAGGATCCAGGGAACCTGGCAGTCATTTTTTGAATTCCTTAAGAATCCCTGCTAGTTGCCACGCTTTTTGCACTCATGACAAGCTAGCAATGATCTTTTAGGATTTTTCCATATTCCCGAAAGATCTCCGCTAGCTCTCCCCCTGGCAATCTAGCAGGGATCATTTGCGAACGAATCTCAAAATTCCTCAAGGATCCCTGCTAGTTGGCCCAGTTTTTGAGCCCGAGGTAGTCTAGCAGTGACCATTTAGGATTTTTTCGATATTCCCCAAAGATCTCCGCTAGCCCTCCCTCCTGGCAATCTAGCGGAGACCATTTGCGACCGGATTTCGAAAATTCTCAAAAATCCCTGCTAGTTGCCTCCCTTTTTGCCCTCAAAGCAAGCTAGCAGTGATCATTCAGGACAGGACAGGCTAGCAGAAATTATTTGGGAAATGGCATGCTAGCAGAAACCATTTACAGAAATTCTACAGCTCCATTTGCGTCTTGTTCCTTCTTTCTGCGTGCGTAAATTCCCATCCATTCTGACGTCCTTCCATATTCCGCTTTTTCCTGTGAACGCTTCGATCTCTTCCCTTCCTTCCATCCCCCGCCTTTTTCAGAAATCATAAATTCCGCGATGCTCCTTTTTCCGACCGAATTTCGGCTGAGTTCTCGTCGATCTGCGATTGATTTTCGATACCTTTGGGAGGCTGTATCGTTTCTGCCATATATTTCATTCGTTCTTTTCTTTCCGCCAATGGCCTTTCCATTCCCACAATTCGTTTCGATTCCGAGCGATCACCACGGATTTTTAGGAGTTTTTAGGAATTTTTTTGGCCTGGAAAACACTGAAAAATTTACCTTTAAAGGGTCACTAAAGCCAAAAATATTTTTGAATTCCCTAAAAATCGCTGCTAGCTTGCCTTGCGGTTCGCTTCCCAGAATTTGGATTCGGGTCCCAAGAGTTTCTGACGTATTTTGAAGGCTTTTTCGATTCTTTTTTGCCGGAAAAGCACTGAAAATTTTTTTGACATTTGAAGGGTCATTAAAGCCAAAAAATCTTCTTGGTTTTCCGCAAGAATCGCGGCTAGCTTCCCTGTTCGATTGCATTCCCAGCTTTTCGATTCGATTCCAAGGAATTTCTCCGTTTGTTTTCATCGTCAGTTTTGGAGCCATTTTTCAGGTTTTCCGCAAAGTTCCTCTGCTAGCTGGCCAGCCAGTAGAATTTCATTTTATCCAAGCATCTCTCCTACATTGACAACTTCTCATTTCCTCATAAAATCCCTGCTAGCCTGCCCTATTTTTGGGTGACTCTCGAATTTATGCAAAATCTGTTCTGTGGTGGTCCCCAGGGGGTTACGGTAGTCAGCGACGCTATAAAAACCCAATATTGGACCCAATTTCCGGCCCCAAAAATGCGAAATTTAGGCAATTTTCGAAGCGCGCAGAAAAATACAAAAATAGCGTTTTATTGGGGGCGGGATTTGGACAAAATATTGCAAAAAACGGGGCAGCGGACTCTGGTCCCATTTCGTCGGCAGTGTTATTGCTTTTTTGGACATCGGGGGTACGGTAGGTTGAAAATTCGCTTCCGAATTCCTCAAAAAATCTCTGTTAGCCTGCCTGGCCTATTTAGTGCACCAGCTACCGTAATCTGGCGATTTTTTTGTATTAGAGCTACTAACTGGCAGCCAGTTTGGCGAGTTCCGCTCCCCAAATAGCCTCTGCTAGCCTGCCGGCACGATTTTTGGGAGACCTTTGCCCTTTGGCCATGCAATGTGTTGCTATTTAGAGGCGAAAGAGAGAGAGAGAGAGAGAGAGAGAGAGAGAGAGAGAGAGAGACAAACAGACAGACAGACAGACAGACAGACAGACAGACAACAGTTGCTCGTTTTAATCGTCCCGTTCCACGTTTTTCCTGATCCGAAATGCCCTCCGGTCATTTCGCTACTTGCTCTCCCTCTCTCTCTCTCTCTCTCTTTCTCTCTCGTCGTGGGAATGTCGCGTTTTTGGGTGTATTTCGGGCCAGCTGTCCCTCATCCAGTTAACGATGCCTCGTTGACCAGCGCGTTTTAAAGGGCCCGGGAAGTCAAAGTTCGCATTTTCCAGAAGGATCTCTGCTAGCCTGCCCGAGTTTCGCAACGAATTCCTCCGCAATCCGCAATCCTCTCCGAAATCCTCAAGGCTCTCTGCTAGCTGGCCATTTTACCATCCTAAATTCCTCAAGAATCTCGGCTCGTGATTATTGGGGAATTTTTTGGTCTCTGCTAGCTTGCCCTTTCCCAAAAGATCACTGCTAAATGTCTCGAGCAATGATCCCTAAATGGCCTCTGCTAGCCTGCCCATTCCCCAAAAATTTCTGCAAGCCTGCCCTTAAATCCCTAATGGCCTCTGCTAGTTTCCATTTTCCCAAATGGTCTCTGCTAGCCTGCTCAGGTCGAAAAACCTCTGTATCTTGAGCCAGAGTATCGAATTCCTCAAGAATCTCTGCCAGCCTTCCCTTCCCCCAAAAATCTCTGCCAACTGGCGTTTCTTCAATCATCTCTGCAAGTCTGCCTTTTCCTAAAGAACCTCCGCTAGCTGTCATTTCCTCAAGAATTTCCGCTAGCTTGCCGTTTCTTAAAAAATACCTGCTAGCGTGCCTTTTCCTTACGAATCTCTGTTAGCCCGCCCAGTCCTCAAAAATCTCTGCTAGCCTGCCCTTTCCTAAAACATCTCTGCTAGCCTGCCCTTCCTCAATAATCTCTGCCAGCTCGCCCCTAATTTCTGATCCCTCTCCCCCGCCAGCTACAGTGTTTTTGACATTTTCCACCGCTTTTTTGGGCCAGATTCGGGCCAATTTGCTGCCAATTTCCGGGACGCAAATCGTGTCGGGGGCCCGATCCGCGTGGTGTTTGTGATATTGGCACTGATGTTGGAGGAAAGAGAGGGCCAAAATTAGGACCCATTTTGGCCCCCAGAACGGGCCAAAAACGGAGCAAAAAACGTTTTATAGTCCTCGCCAAGGGCGGTGATGCAGTCAGGGAGGTGGAGACTACAAAATCGTCACCGAGACGCACGTAATTCGTTGGATTTTAGGGTTGGATTTTGGGATTTGATTCCAAATTCCCCAAGAATCTCTGCTAGCTCGCCATCTGCCGTTGAATGGTTTCCCCTAATGCCCTCTGCTAGCTTGCCCACATTTCCCCAAAGATTCCCTGCTAGCCTGTCCTTTAAATCTCCTCAATTGTCTCCGCTAGCTGCCCCGAATTCCTGAATAATCACTGCTAGCTAGCCCTCTCCAATTCCGCAATGGTCTTCGCCAGCCAGCTAGTCAGCCGAAATTCCTAACTGATCTCTGCCAGCCTGCCCGATTTCCGCTAAGAATCCGTGATAGCTGGCCTCCAGTTTCCTAAATGCCGCTGCTCGTCAGTTTTCGCCGAATCCTCAAGAATCACTGCTAGCTGCGCTACATTCCGCAAGAATCTCTGCTAGCTGTCTTTTTCGATTTCCTAAGTAATCTCTGCTGGCCGGCCGCTTTTTTGTTGGTTTTTTGTTGTTTCTCCCCCGCTATCGGATCTATCTAGCTACTCTGGCGTTCATAAATCCGACCAGCCGCACCTGGCCAAGGTCGCAAAAAAAGGAGCCGGGTTAGTTTCAGTTTTTCTCCTCTCTCTCTCTCTCTCTCTCTCTCTCTCTCTCTCTCTCTCTCTCTCTCTCTCTCTCTCTCTCTCTCTCTCTCTCTCTCTCTCTCTCTCTCTCTCTCTCTCTCTCTCTCTCTCTCTGGCTACCGCTCATGCTAACTGTCCATTGTTCGTGCTCACTTAAGTTAGCAAAAGGAGAGAGAGAGAGAGAGAGAGAGAGAGAGAGAGAGAGAGAGAGACAGAGAGAAGGAGATACCATTTCCTTCCCTTCCCGGTCCGTAAATCGGTATTCCCGTCCAAGTTATTTCCGGGTCTCTCTCTTCTGCTACTATCCAAACGGCCTCCACCAACAACACAGTCAACTTTTTCTCCCTTCCGCTTTCCAGTCCAGAAGATCCATTCTGGGGTTTACTAAGGCCGAAAAAACAACAGAAAATCGGCTCAAAACAACCCAAAATTGGGGGCAGGCTAGCAGACACCATTTGGGAATTGCTGGGTTAACTGGCAGAGATTTTTAGGGACGGGCAGGCTAGCAGTGGAATTTAGAAAACCGGTATAATTTTTCGTAAACCCCCGAATTAGCGTGGTTTTATCACGGGATGTGTATATCGGAAAGTATTGGACTACGGGAGACACCTCTGGACGTGCGGGTGGAACATGAGAAATTGATGGAAAATCGACGGTGGAATTTTCTAGAAAAAAAGGATTTGAAGATGGGTATGATCTCGAACGGATAATAACACGGAAAACAGGTGTTAGAGATTTCTGACGCTCGAAAATTATTTTTCTGGGCAAACCAGCAGAGAACCTTCGGGAGCCTCTGGCTAGGTTCTGGCCAGCTAGCAGAGGCAATTTGAGGAAAGATGACGAGCTAGCGGTGATGGCTGATGAAATGCTAGGCAGGCTAGCGGAGATTGTTTGAACCGGGCAAGCTAGCAGAGATTCTTGAGGAATTCATGCGCGCTGCGGAGGTCCTTTGGGAATTGGAGATGGGCTAGCAGATATCCTTGGGGAATCGAGAGCGCCTAGGGCATGCTAGCAGGGGTTCTTGAGGAAATTGGCCGGGGGCTAGCAGAGATTTCTGGCGGAAAATCGGCGGCCGGGCAGGCTAGCAGCCACAATTTGGGGAAATTGATATGGGCTAGCTAGCAGTGACGATTTGGGAAATTTTTTCCGGGTGTGGCAAGCTCGCAGAATAACTCTTCGGAGGCCGGGAGCTAGCAGAGGTTCTTGTGGAATAATGGAGGCTGGCGGCGGTCATTAGGGAATCGAGTGCTAGCAGATTTTTTCATTAGGGAACATTTGAGAATTTTTTGAAGGCAGGCCAGCAGAGATTTTTAGGAATTTAGGAGAGCAGCGAAGTCCATTTGGGAATTAGAGGCGGTCTAGCAGGGATCCTTGCGGAATTTAGAGTAACTCGGGCATGCTAGCAGCGTTTATTGACGAAAATGGAGGTGGACTAGGTGGCAGAGACCAGTTGGGAAATCGAATTTTGCCAGCTGGGCAGGCTAGCAGAATCACTTTGCGAAGATGGGGAGCTAGCAGAGATCTTTTGAGGATGGATGAAGGCTGGCAGCGGTGCAGAGATCTTTTGAGACTATTCTGAGTGGCAAGCTAGCAGAGATTCTTGCGGATTTGGGATTCTCCCCTTTCCCTGTGTTTTGCCCATTTTCCGCAGATTTACGCATTTCGGGGCGCTTGAACAGGGGAATATCGATGTGTGGGTGGGGGGCAAAGTTTTATTTTGACTGTGAAATAGCGTGAAAGCGGGGGGATGGACGTCATCAGGGTCCATCGACGTCCAACTTTATCGGGATTTTCCGAGCCGGGTGGTGGCGTTTTTCGATTCCGTTGATTCCTATCGACAGGCTGCATGCCAGTTCAGCCAGTTTTCAATTTAACCACTATTCTGGCCACCGAAAATTTTTTACAAGATTTAAAAAAATAAAAATTCAAAATCTTTGGAATTTTGAAATAGTTTGCACTTTTCGTTTTCGATTCCGCTTTTTTCCAACGACGATCTGGAAGCCAGTTCTGTTATTGCTAGCCACTTTAAAAAGTGTCCTGGAAACGAGGAATTCTTACAAAGTTTAGAAAAATTGCAAAAATCCAAATTTTTATGACTTGTTATAATTTTCAGTTGCTGATTCCGAATTTGGTCTAGCCCAGAAATTCCTGTTCATTCATTGTTCTTCGTTCTTTGGCGTCGAAATGCCTTTTCCCCCAGCCAAAATATTTTTTGAAACTTTTGCAGCAAGTGGTGCCGCCTAATTTTCGGATTTTTTTTGTGAAAATTCCTGGATTAACCGTGTTCTTTAAGATGCCATTTTTAGGCAGGCCGGCAGTAGTTCTTTAGGAATTTTGTAGCCGAGCCCAATAGCAGAGATCCTTTGTGATTTTTGGCCTTCCATACACCTTTAATCTTTAAAACATCTTTTTCGCGGCCTAGCAGAGATCCTTTGCGGAAATTCGGCCTTGCATGTTCCTTTCAAATCCACTCTGGATTGCTAGCAGAGATACTTTGTGGATGTTGGCTTTCACTGATCCTTGAAATTTAAACCTTTTGGCAAGCTAGCAGCGTTTTTTGAGGAATTCCGGCCATAACCTAGCAGAGATTCTTTGGGACTTTTGGCCTGCAATGGTCCTTTAAATGGCTGATTTTGGCAACCTAGCAGCGTTTTTTGAGGAATTCCGCCAGGCAACCTAGCAGGGATTCTTTGTGGATTTTGGTCTTCAATGAGCCTTTAAAACGATATTTTTGGGCAAACTAGCAGTGATTCTTTGCGGAATCTTTTATAGCCTTTTACTGCCCGGTTTTACCTGTTTGTTTTTCGACCGACAAAAGGTGGCGAGTAGAGGGGGGCTAAAGGAGGGCAGAGTATAGAAAACAGGGGGCAAAAGACGGGTATTTCAAGGGCATTTCAGAAAAGGAGAAGGAGGAGATTCCACTAGGAGATTGTCAGCTCACAACACCACCAAATACGGCAACTATTTTGACATGGATTTCGCTTGTTTAAAGAGACAGTGACAGCTGGGAATTTTCCCAAAGAATCTCTGCTAGCCTACGCTCTTCCTCACTCTTCCGCAAAGAATACATGCTCGATTGTCTCTTCGGGCACCAACTATTTCAAAAGGAGAGTGACAGCTTGCGATTCCCCAAAATTCCGCGGGCTGGCGGCTTTACCTGCTCTGGTCTATCGTATTTCCGCAAATGCCCTTTGCTCGGTTGCGGCTTTAGCCTTTCGTTTCTCAAGAATCTTGCCAGTCCTCAGACACCCATAAAACATCCCAAATGGTCTCTGTTAGCTTGCTCGTGCTCACTGACTGCGGCTTTAAACGGATAGTGGGAGCTGAAGTATTCCGCAAAGCATCTCCACTAGCCTGCCCTGCTACCTATCTCTCCGTCCCACTCTCTCTCCCTCTATCTCGCGCTCTCTCTCTATCTCGCTCTCTCTCAGTCTTTCTCTCTCCTCTCTCTCAGTCTTTCTCTCGCTCACTCTCTTTCCTCAAGAATCCCCGTTAGCCTGCCCCTTTGGAATTGAGGAAGTAAATTTTCCCGACTATCTATCGCCCCTCTAAAAACTAGAGGGGCGGTGTTTGTAAACGATAGAAAGCGAGGAGGGCAGGCTAGCAGAGACAATTAGGGAGAGAGAGCGCGAGAGAGAGAGTACCCGTTCCACCTTCACGCCCGTTTCAGCCCCCGCTGATTTTCACGATTTTCCACGTCGCTCCCTCTGAACGGCTAGAAAGTCATTTTCTGCCTTTCTCGGGGGTTGGAATGTACGCTCGACACCCCGAAAGAGACAGTTTGCCATAGATAACAATCTTTTAACCCTTTACCCACGGCCATTTCCGGTTTTAAAGGGACCGGGAAGTCGAATTTTGACCAGGAATTTCGAGCGTGATCGGTTCCAATAGTTCAGATTTCTTTGACTTGTGTTTTTTTTTGCGTTTCTGGCATCCAGTTCGAATTTCAAAGGAGCCGGGAAGGCAAGGGTGCGATCAAGAATCGATGGCGTAATCGATTCCGGTCATCAGAACTGAAGGTGTAATCGTTGATTGTTTTTCTGAGCGTTTTAAAGGGATTGGGAAGACAAAATTCGGCCCGGAATTTCCTTGGCGTAATGGATTGGAGTTGCCTAATTTAATGTATGTTAATTTATATTTCTTTGAGCCCAAAAATCGCTTTTAAGGGACCGGGAATTAAAAATTTCATGTCGTAACCTGATCGGAGGTCACGCATTTAGTGGATTTTTCATCGATTTTGTTAAACTGGCCCTCATTAACATATTTCCGCCCAAAAATCACGTATTAGTTTGTTGATTTCCCGAAATTTCCTTGACACACCACGCTGGTTTCGTTCAGTGGGTCCTCTTTGAGAGCAGAGGGGGGAGGGGTCCATTATCTATCCGTTCCCCCTCTCTCATTCTCTCATTATAATTGGAGATAAGACTTAGTGGAGGTTGTTTGCTTTTCCCTTCTTTCTACCCCCCTTTTCCCGCCCTTTCTTTTCGACGCCCAAAAAATCCCCAATCACCCCTGCAACTTGCCCCTCTTTCCGTATGGGTGTTGCATTAGCTTTGAAAGTATTGGAACGGAATTCTGCTATAGTGTCAGAAAACTTGGGTTCTATAGAAGTTCACTCAGTTTTCTCTGCTGGTTTGTCAGTTCACCAAGAATTTCTGCTTACTCTCGTTCGATTTCTCTCTCTCTCTCGCTCTCATCCTCTCTCTCTCTCTCTCTCTCTCTCTCTCTCTTTCTCTATCTCTCTCGCTCTGCTCTCTAGCCTCGCTCTCTCTCTATTGCTCTGTCTCTCCTGCTCTCTCTTTCTCTCACTCTCTCCCTCTTCCTCATCTGTGACCTTCTTGAGAACATTTGGCTGGAGAATTTGCCAGAATTCCCCAAAATTCTTTGCTAAGCCCGCCCTTTGATAGCCTTTTGGTAACTAACAGAGGCCATTGAGGAACTTGAACTGGCAGCCCAGATTATAGAATTCCATGAATTCCATAAAAATCCTTACCAGCCTGTCCCACTATCCATTCTAATGATCACCCATCGGCAAGCGTTTACTTTACCCCCCCCTCCCCTGACCGGAAGGTCTACAAAATTTTTTTAAGGCGATCAATCGGTAGCTTGTAATGATCATCCATCTCCTCGCCAGTACATTTTCGTACATTTCCGTACTCCATCCGGGCGGCGCCACTTTTTGCCGACACGCGACTACCGCGTTTTTTGGAGGAATGCCAGCCAGTTCGGATCCGGGTTTGTGGTCCATGGATATCTTTTTCTCTGCTAGCTGCCCTCCGCGAATTTTCTCAAAGAATCTCCGCTAGTATGCCTCCATTTTTCACCATTTCGCCAATATTTACCAAACCCCTATCTTGATCTTGGTTTCTCATAGAATCTCTGCTAGCTATCCGCTTCTCAGAGTAGAAAATTTCGTCAAATGGTCTCTGCTCGCCCGTATTTTCTTAAAGAGTCGCTGCTAGCCTGCCCTTCGTTTTTATTCATTTATGGCTATTTGTGGCATTTTCGGTATTCTTTCGTTCTTCGAATTTTTCGGTATTTTTTCCAAACCCCTATCTCGTTCGGAACGAACCAAACTGAATGCCTCCATTTCCTCAAAGAATCTCTGCTAGCTCTCCATTTCCACAAATTGTCACTGCTAGCTGCCGTCAGGAAATTTCCTGACGAATCT
>CATQJA010000146.1:0-37860 GCA_958295435.1 Mesorhabditis spiculigera
GAAGGCAGCTAGCAGTGAGAATTTGTGGAAAGCTAGCAGAGATTCTTTGAAAAGCGAAAATCGACTTTGACCCGTTCCGATAGCGATACCGGCGGGGTTTGGCAAAAATACCGAAAATACCAGAAATAAGCCCGAAGTGACTGAAACTCGAGGGGAGGCTAGCAGAGATTCTTTAGGAAAATCCGCGCTGAACAATACAGAAAATAAGGCAAAAATCACTAAAAATCGACGCAAGCTAGCAGAGAATCCTTAGGAAAAAACGCGCTAAAAATCTCGATAAGGCTCGCGAAAAATACCGAAAATCTACGTGAAATGACTAAAAATGGAGGCGTGCTAGCAGGGATTCTTTAAGAAAATTTCCGGAAGGCAGCTAGCAGTGACAATTTGTGGAAAGGTGGCAGAGATTCTTTGAGAAGCGAAAATCGACTTTGACCCGTTCCGATCGGGATACCGGGGGGCTTGGCAGAAATACCGAAAATTCCAGAAATAAGCCCGAAATGACTAAAAATTCGCGGCAGGCTGGCCGCGATTTTTAGGAAAATAGGCGTTGAACGATATTGAAAATAACCGCGTAATGACGAAAAATGGAGAGTATGCTAGCAGAGATTCCTGCGGAAAAGATATCCAGGAACTCGGATCGGAACTGGCTGGCATCCCTTCAAAAAACGCGGTAGTCGCGTGTCGGCAAAAAGTGGCGCCGCCCGGATGGAGTACGGAAATGTACAAAAATATACTTGGGGGGAGACGGATGATCATTGGCATGGATGGAGCGGAGGGCATGCTAGCAGAGGGCTACGGAATTTAGTAATCTGACTCCCCGTTCATTCTTCAATGATCTTTGCTAGTGACCAAGACGCGAAATCGGCAGGCTAGCAGAGAATTTTGGGGAAATCGAGCCAAATTTGCTCCAGAATGGTCTCTGCTAGTTGTCCATAAGGTAGCCGAGAATGATAGGGAAAGAGAGAGAGAGAGAGAGAGAGAGAGAGAGAGAGACAGAGAGAGGGGGGGTGAGATAGAGAGAGAGGGAGAGAGCGAACCAGCTAGCAGAGATCCTTGAGGAACTGGCAAACTAGCAGAGAACTTTGAGGAAGTTCTATAGAATCCATTCCTCAATAATTTCTGCTAGTTGCCCACCGCCCACTATAGCACAATTCCGTTCCAATACTTTCAACAGCCAATGCAACACCCCACTCGGAGGGCACGTTGCAGGGGTGATTGGGGATTTTTAGGCGTCGAAAAGAAAGGGCGAAAAGGGGGGCAGAAAGAAGGGAAAAGCAAACAATCCCCCCACCAAGTCTTATCTCAATTATAATGAGAGAATGAGAGAGGGGGGAACGGATAGATAATGGACCCCGCCTCCCCCAAAAAAGAGGCCCCACTGAACGAAACCAGCGTGGTGTTGTCAAGGAAATTTCGAAAATCAACAAACCAATACGAGATTTTTGGGCTCAAATATGTTAATTAGGTGCCAGTTTGATAAAATACCAGCGCCCAAAACCCGCTTCGCGGGCCTTGGGCGCTGGAATGTGGCTTTTGCATGAACAATTTGACTTTTCCATAGCTCGGGTCCTTCGGACCCTCCTCCCCCTACCGACCACACACGCGAGTGCAACACGCAAAAATGAGCAAATTTGTATTTTTTTCACATTATGCAAATTACCCCCAAAAATGAGTAAAACCTGCTTTAACTTTGTAAACTTGTGTTTTATCGCGATTCTGAAAACGCCATCGGAAAGAGGATGGTCGACTCCCCCTAGTGACGAAGAATTAGCGCATTTTATCCAGGGAAAGGCTCTTAAATCAGGCCTCGAAAGTGACATCCACACACACACACAGAGATACACCCCAAAATTATATAAGGTAGGATATGAAAAAATACACTAAATGCAGGATCTCCGATCAGTTACGATACGAAATGTTGGCTTCCCGGCCCCTTTAAAACGCGCAAATACGCTTAAAGTTCGAAAATCAAACTAAACAATCATTTTTGTGCTGAAGTATGTTAATTAGGGGCCAGTTAAACAAAATCGACGAAAAAATCCACTAAATTCAGGATCCCCACTCTGTTACGCTATGAAAAGCCGATTTCGCGGTCCCTTTAAACCCGGTCTTCGGGCCCAATTTTGTCGATTGCTTGCCAGTTTGATAAAATCTAAGGGAAAATCCATCAAATTCGTGATCCCCAATCAGTTACGACATGAAATGTTGACTTCCCAGCCCCTTTAAAATCCGAACAAACACCCAAAAACTCGAAAATCAATGGCCTAATAGCGTATTTTGGCCGCAAAATACTTCAGTGGCTGTCAAATTGGCGAAATAAACGAAAAAGACATTATTTCCGGGGTCTGATCGATTACGCCATCAAATTCTATGTCGAAATCTTGCCTTGCCGGACCCTTTAAACCCAAATTTTTCGCTTCAAATTTGTCGAATGGCTGCCCGATTGGCGAAATAGATGGCAAATTTCAGAAGAAAAACGAAATTCCTCAAGATTCACTGCTAGTCTGCCTTGGTTGCGGAATTGAGGAAGTGATTTTCTCGAGTATCCAGCGCTTGCCCGAAAAAAGCAGGAGCAGGGCGGTGTTTGTAAAAGATAGAAAAGGGGGGAAGGGCAGGCTAGCAGAGACAATTAGAGAGCGAGAGAGCGAGAGAGCGAGAGAGAGCGAGACAGAGGCAGCGAGAATCAGAGAGAGATAGTTAGAGGGTACCCGTTCCACCTTCGCGCCCGTTGCAGCGCCCCCGCGCTGATTTTCACGATTTTTCACGTCGAACGGTGAACCGGAGGGCTAGAAAGTCATTTTTCCGCCTTTCCCGCGGCATTGGAATGTATGCTCGACACCCCCGAAAGAGACAGTTTTGCCATAGATAACAATCGCTAAACCGGAAGTTCGGCAGGGCAGCTAGCAGGGGCTTTTGGGGAATGGAGAGCGAGGGAGCGGAGAGAATCTACGGAAGATCCCAGTGTCACAGTCCCTTTAAGTGAGCGAGAGAGAGACAGCAATCGAGAGAGAGAGAGCGAGAGAGCGAGAGAAAGAGAGATGGAGAGAGAGAGAGAAAGAGAGAGAAAGAGAGAGAAAGAGAGAGAAAGAGAGAGGGAGAAAGCGAAAGAGAGTGAGAGAGAGAGAGAGAGAGAGAGAGAGAGAGAGAGAAAGAGAGAAAGAGAGAGAAAGAGAGAGGGAGAGAGAGTGAGAACCAGAGCGAGACAGAGAGAGAGAGAGAGAGAGAGAGAGAGAGAGAGAGAGAGAGAGAGAGAGAGAGAGAGAGAAGCTAGCAAAGACGCCTTAGGAAATTCCAGAGGGCAGGCTAGCAGAGATTCTTTGAGGAAATCCATGTCAAAATAGTTGCCGTATTTGGTGGTGTTGTGTGAGCTGACAATCTCCTAGTGGAATCTCCTCCTTCTCCTTTTCTGAAATGCCCTTGAAATACCCGTCTTTTGCCCCCGTGTTTTCTATACTCTGCCCTCCCTTTAGGCCCCCTCTACTCGCCTTTTGTCGGTCGAAAACAAACAGGTAAAACCGGGCAGTAAAAGGCTATAAAAGTTTCGGCAAAGAATCTCTGCTAGCCTGCCAAAAAAAGCGTTTTAAAGGGCCATTGAAGGCCACAATCCACAAAGAATCCCTGCTAGTTAGCCTGGCCGGAATTCCTCAAAAAACGCTTCTAGCCTGCCAAAATCATCCATTTAAAGGGCAGTTGAAGGCTAAAATTCTGCAAAGAACCTCTGCTAGCTGCAAAATCGGAATGCTGCAGGCTAGTTTTGCGAAATGTTTTGACTAGGGTCCTGGCAACCACATAGACAGTTCGAGGTCAAGAAACAAAATCAGGGCAATGGAATGCTTTAAAAAGGGGGTTTGGTGCAAAATGGCCGAATTCAAAAAAATGGCAATTATAACAATTCCAAAAATTCCGAATTTTTTGATCTTTTGCAAAACGGTAAAAAAACCTCATACTAGTAAGGCTCATTTTCATAGTAGGAAAAAAAATTCTCAGCAGAAACAAAAAAAATGGAAAAACTTACCTGGTAAATTGAAATTCTTGGCAAAGTGAAAAATATTTTTTTTCTGAATTTTCTAAACTTTGTAAAAATTGCTGGTGGGCAGAATAGGGTTTAAACGCAAAATTGGCCTAACTGGCATGCGGACTGTCGATAGGAATCAACGGAATCGAAAAACGTTTCCACCCGGTTCGGAAAATCCCGATAAAGTTGGACGTCGATGGACCCTGATGACGTCCATCCCCCCGCTTTCACGCTATTTCACAGTCAAAATAAAACTTTGTCCCCCCACCCACACATCGATCAGCCGGCGTTCAAGCGCCCCGAAATGCGTAAATCTGCGGAAAATGGGCAAAACACAGGGAAAGGGGAGAATCCAAAAGTCCGAAAGAATCTCTGCTAGCCTACCCTTCAAAAAAATTCTCAAAAGATCTCTGCTAGAACTCGATTCCCCCGTAAGCTCCATCCTCCAGAATCTCTGCTAGCACTCGAATTCCGTAAAGTGTTTCTCCTAGCTTGCCCACCCGGAAAAAGACGCTGACTAGCCAATCGCCAGTTTCCTCAAGCAACGCTGCCAGCATGCCTAGCCATTCACCGATTCCCCAAGAATCTCTGGTAGCCTGCCTCTAATTCCAAAATTACCTCCGCTACGCACCTCGATTCCTAAAGAATCTCTGCTCGCCTGCCCTTCAGAATTCTCAAAAGTTCTCTGCCAGCTATCGATTCCATCGATTCTCAATACTCTCTGCTAGCCCTCGAATTCCGCAAAGTGATTCTGCTAGCTTTCTCGGCCGGAAAAAATTTCCCAAATCGTCACTGCTAGCTAGCCCCTTCCAATTTCCCCAAATTGTAGCTGCTAGCCTGCCCGGTCGCCAATTTTCCGCCAGAAATCGCTGCTAGCCCACCGCATGTTTCCTCAAAAAACTCTGCTAGCATGCTCTAGGTGCTCTCGCTTCCCCAAGGATCTCTGCTAGACTGCCTCCAATTCCCAAAGGACCTCCGCAGCGCGCGTGAATTCCTCAAGAAATTCTGCTAGTCTGCCCCATTCAAAGAATCTCCGCTAGCCTGCTTAGAATTTCCTAAACCATCACCGCTAGTTGTCTACCATTCCTCAAATTGCCTCAGCTAGCTTGCCTCGGCCTAGCCACCCATTCCCAAAGTTTCTCTGCTGAATTGCCCTTATTTTCTCCGCAATCTCTGCTAGCCTGCCTAGCATTTCCTAAACCATTACCGCTACACCGGCATCTGTCCTCAAATTACCTCTGATAGCTTGCCTAGGCTTAGCCACAATTTCCCCAAGGTTCTCTGCCAGCCTGCCCAGAAAAATAATTTTCGAGAGTCGGAAATGTCTGACCCTCCGGGTTCCGTGTTATTATCCGTTCGAGATCATACCCATCTTCAAATCCTTTTTTTCTAGAAAATTCCACAGTCCACTTTCCATCAATTTCTCATGTTCCACTCGCATGTCCAGAGGTATCTCCCGTAGTCCAATACTTTCCAATACACAAATCCCGTGACAAAATCTCGATAATTCGGGGTTTTCGAAAAATTATACCGGTTTTCTAAATTCCACTGCTAGCCTGCCCGCCCCAAAAAATCTCTGCCAGTTAACCCAGTAATTCCCAAATGGTGTCTGCTAGCCTGCCCCCAATTTTGGGTTGTTTTGAGCCGATTTTCTGTTGTTTTTCTGCCCTAGTAAACCCCAGAAACCCCAGAATGGATCTTCTGGACTGGAAAGCGGCAGCGAGAAAAAGTTCTCTCTGTTGTTCGTGGAGGCCATTTGGATAGTAGCAGAAGAGAGAGAGAGAGAGAGCCAAGAAAAACTGAAACCAACCCGGCTCCTTTTTTCCGACCTTGGCCAGGTGCAGCTGGGGGATTTATGTACGCTAGAGTAGCTAGATAGATCCGATAGCGGGGGGAAACAACAAAAAACCAACAAAAAAGCGGCCTAGGAAATCGAAAAAGACTGCTAGCAGAGATTCTTGCGGAATGTAGCGCAGCTAGCAGCAATTCTTGAGGATTCAGCGAAAACTGACGAGCAGAGTATTTAGGGAAACTGGAGGCAAGCTATCACGGATTCTTGGCGGAAATGGGGCAGGCTTGCAGAGATCATTTAGGAATTTCGGCTGACTAGCTGGCTGGCGAAGACCATTGCGGAATTTGGAGAGGGCTAGCTAGCAGTGATTATTCAGGAATTCGGGGCAGCTAGCCGAGACAATTGAGGAAAACGACGAGCACAGATTCTAGAGGAATTTTAAGCTAACTGGCTAGCAGAGACCCTTGAGGAATTCGAAACCAATTCCCTAAAATCGAGAGTCAAAATCCAACGAATTACGTGCGTCTCGGTGACGATTTTGTAGTCTCCACCTCCCGACTGCATCACCGCCCTTGGCGAAGACTATAAAACGTTTTTTGATCCGTTTTTGGCCCTGCTCTGGCGGCCAAAAATGGGTGCTAATTTGGGCCCTCTCTGTCCTCCAAAATCAGTGCCAATATCACAAACACCACGCGGGTCGGCCGACACGATTTGCGTCCCGGAAATTGGCAGCAAATTGGCCCGAATTTGGCGTGAAAAAGCGGCGGAAAATGTCAAAAACACTGTAGCTGGCGGGGGGGAGAGGGATCAGAAATTAGGGGCGAGCTAGCAGAGATTATTGGGGAAGGGGCAAGCCAGCGGAGATACTTTAGGAACGTGGGCAGGTAGCAGAGATTCGCTCGGAAGAGGCTGGCTTCCAGAGATTTTTGTGGAAAGGGCAGGTTGGCAGTGATTATTGAGGAATGCGACGTTCTGGCTCAATTTAGCGAGGTTTTTGGAGTTGGGCAAGCTAGCAGAGGCCATTAGGGAATCTAAGGCAGGCTAGCAGAGATCCTTGGGGAAAAGGCAGGCTAGCGTGGATTCTTGGGGAAAAACGGAAGCAGTAGTACTAGCAGAGATTCGTCAGGACTGGGCCGGCTAGCAGAGACCATTTGGGAAAATGGAAACTAGCAGAGGCCGTTAGGGATTTAAGAGCAGGCTTGCAAAAATTTTTGGGAAAGGGCAAGCTAGCAGAGACCAACAAATTCCCCAAAAATCCCTGCTAGCCTGCCCGCTATTTGTTGATATTTTGTGTGGGGGAAGCACATTGCCGGCCATCATTTTTTGAGGCGATAACAAATCCGGGGAGTGACCACAGCTAATCAGCAATATCGGGCGGGGAAGGCGTTTTCTAAATCATGCCCCCTCCACTCGGTTCCTTTCATTTTTTGCCATCTATCCATGCCAATCACGAGGAGCAGCCGGAAGTGGCGAGCAGAGAGGGTGATAAGCACCGAAAAATAATACGGAACCGATGGCTGGGGAGGGAAAATGAAGAGCAGATCTACTGCAAAGAATCTCTGCTAGCTTGCCTGCCCTGCCTAGTCTGATTTTCCGAAATAATCCCTGCTGGCCTGGCAACCGAGCCGAGATTCTTGAGGAATTTAGGATGGTAAAATGGCCAGCTAGCAGAGGGCCTTGAGGATTTCGGAGAGGAATTAGGAAGAATTCGGAGGAGGAATTCGTTGCGAAACTCGGGCAGGCTAGCAGAGATCCTTCTGGAAAATCCGAACTTTGACTTCCCGGGGCCTTTAAAACGTGCTGGTCAAGACGGCATCGTTAACTGGATGAGGGACAGTTGGCCCGAAATACACCCAAAAACGCGACATTCCCACGGCGAGGGAGAGAGAGAGAGAGTGAGAGAGAGAGAGAGTGAGCGAGAGAAAGAGAGCGAGAGAGAGAGCCAGTAACGAAATGACCGGAGGGCATTTCGGATCAGGAAAAACGTGGAACGGGGCGATTAAAACGAGCAACTGTTGTCTATCTGTCTCTCTCTCTGTCTCTCTCTCTCTCTCTCTCTCTCTCTCTCCCTTCCTCGCTCTCTGCTTTAAATAGCAACACATTGCATGGCCAAAGGGCAAAGGTCTCCCAAAAATCGTGCGGGCAGGGGCTAGCAGAGACCATTTGGGGATCGGATCTCCATAAACTGCCTGCCAGTTAGTACATCTGATACAAAAAATTGCCAGATTACGGTACCTGGGGCACTAAATAGGCCAGGCAGGCCAGCAGAGATTTTTTGAGGAAATCGGCAGAAAAATGTCCGACCTACCGTACCACCGAGGCGTAAAAAGCGATAACACTGCCGACGAAATGGGACCAGAGTCCGCTGCCCGTTTTTTGCAATATTTTGTCCAAATCCCGCCTCCAATAAAATGTTATTTTTGTATTTTTCTGCGCGCTTCGAAAAGTGCCTAAATTTCGCGTTTTTTGGGGCCGATTTCCTCTCCTGGTCGGCCGGAAATTGGGTCCAATATTGGGGTTTTTATAGCGCCGCTGGCTACCGTAACCCCTGGGGACCACCACCGGAGCTCGTTCTTTCGATTTAACCATAAAAAACAGGGCAGGCCAGCAGGGATTCTTTGTGGAATTTAGGAAGTAGCAGACCAGCAGAGAGAGACGCTTTGGGAAAAAATTCTACTGGCTGGCAGGCTAGCAGAGGGACTTTGCGGAAAACCTGTAAAATGGCTCCAAGACTGACGATGAAAACGAATCTCCGAAAATGGCTCCGAAAATCCTAGAGGTTTCGAAAAAATCCTTCAGAATCCCTCGGCATAGAATCAAAATTCTGGGAATGCAATGGGAAAGACAAACTAGCATAGATTCTTGCGGAAACCCAAGAAGAGTTTTGGCTTTAGTGCCCCTCTAAATCTCGATTTTCATTGTTTTTCAGGCATCCCAAAAAATGTCCAAAAATGCGTCAAAATCCCTCAAAATCGAATGGAAACCCTCTGAAACTAACCGCAAGGCAAGCTGGCAGAGGTTTTTAGGAAATTCAAAATATTTTTCCGCTTTAGTGGCCCTTTAAAAGTCAATTTTCCACTGTTTTGAAGACGAAAAAATCCAAAAATTGTCCAAAAATCCGGCGGATCCCTCGAAATCGAATGGAAACCCTCGGAAACGAACCGGCAAGGCAAGCTAGCAGAGATTTTTGCGGATCCACAAAAAGATTTTTGGCTTTAGTGGCCCCTTAAAGGTAAATTTTTCCGTGTTTTCCAGGCCAAAAAATTCAAAAAAATTTCGAAAAATCCGGAGGATCCCTCGGAATTAAATCGAAATGATTGGTCAAATCCGAAAGGCAAGCCAGCAGAGATTTTTAGGGAATTCAAAAATATTTTGGCTTTAGTGGCCCTTTAAAATGGCATTTTCTCGTGTTTTGCATACAAAAAACCCAAAACTTTTTAACCCGGAGGAATCGCCCGGAATCGAAACGAATTGTGGGAATGGGAAGGCCATTGGCGGAAAAGAAAAGAACGAATGAAATATATGGCAGAAACGATACAGCCCCCCAAAAGTATCGAAAATCAATCGCAGATCGACAGTGGATTCCGGCGAAGAATTCGCCCGGAAAAAGGAGCATCGCGGAATTTATGTTTTCTGAAAAAGGTGGGGGGGATGGAAGGAAGGGAAGAGATCGAAGCCTTCACAGGAAAAAGCGGAATATGGAAGGACGTCAGAATGGATGGGAAAAGCCCCCAATAAAAAGAGGACGTCAAAACGGCTGCGGAATTACTGCAAATGGTTTCTGCTAGCATGCCATTTCCCAAATAATTTCTGCTAGCCTGCCCTTTCCTAAATGGTCGCTGCTAGCCTGCCATGAGGGCAAAAGGAGGGGGGCAACTAGCAGGGATTCTTGAAAATTTTCGAAAAGTCGCAAATGGTCTCTGCTAGATTGCCAGGGGGGAGAGCTAGGGGTGATCTTTTGGGAATGTGCAAAAATTCCTAAAAGATCGCCGCTAGCTTGCCTTGACGGCAGAAAGCTGAGGCAAATTACAAGAGTTTTTTGAGAATTTTCTAAATCCGGTCGCAAATGGTCTCTGCTGCAATGCAGCTAGCGGAGATTCTTGGAAATATGGAAAAATCTTAAATGATCACTGCTAGTCTGTCTTCAGGGCAAAAAGCGCGGTGGCAGGCATTGATTTTTTAAAATTTTCGAAACCCGGTCGCAAATGATCCCTGCTAGATGGCGAGCACCACAGCTAGCAGAGACCCTTTGGGGGAACCAGAGGACCAGAAATGAGAAGAAATCGTCTGGAGGAGCAGAAAGGCAACAAAGCACGGACTATGCGGGAAAAATATAATTTTATGATTTCCAGGGACATGCGAAATTGTCTCTGCTGGCTTGCCTGCAGGGCTATGCTGCAAAGGTTCGTGAGGAAAGCCGATCTATTCCGCAAAGTCCTGTTAGCCGGCCTGGATGTAATATAGGGCATCTAGCAGAGACTATTCCGGAAAAGTGCGGTCCAAATGGTCTCTGCTAGCCTGCCTCGATTAAGAAACACATCAACAAGAAGATCCGGTTAGTCGGAACCCCTATTTATTGGTTTGCCCTTTGATGGCCTCTCTTCTCTTCTCTCATTCCCATTATCAGCTGTGTTTTGCAGAGGAAGGGCTTTTCCCTCGAAAACCCCACATGTGGACATTGGATCTCGAAACTTGCAGCGGGAATTGATGAGAGAAAGAGACTTCCAGAATCTCTGCTAGCCTGCCTGGTTTTGTCGCATCTCCTCAAGGTTCTCTGCCAGTTTGCCCTTTTTCAGGGGCTGGGCAGGCTAGCAGAGACCATTTAGGACGGGCAGATTGGCAGGCAATTCAAGAAGCCGAATTCCACCAAAATCTCTGCTAGCTAGCATTTTCTGAACTGGGGGCAGGCGGGCAGAGACCCTTTGCGGAAGTGCCAAAATTTCCGGATGGTGGCAGGCTAGCAGAGATCCTTGTGGAACGAGGAATTTCATTTTGAAGGCAGGCCAGCAGTGATTCTTGAGGAAAATTACCGATTCTAAAATGTACGAAACTTCCGCAACTTTGCAATAGACAACGCCCCCATAAATGTTGCCTTTCCGGGTGTTCGTTTTCAATTTCTCCGCGCAAAAAGCCGCAATAGGGGGTCCGTTTTGTTTATGGCTTTTGTCTCCCTGGAAAGTGAGAGCAAGAGAGAGAGCCAGAGAGAGAGAGAGAGAATGAGAGAGAGAGAGTGAGAGAGAGTGAGAGAGAGAGAGAGTGAGAGAGAGTGAGAGAGAGGGAGAGAGAGAGAGTGAGAGAGAGAGTGAGAGAGAGAGTGAGAGAGAGAGAGAGAGAGAAAGAGAGTGAGAGAGAGAGTGAGAGAGAGTGAGAGAGAGAGTGAGAGAGAGAGAGAAAGAGAGAGAGAGAGAGAGAGAGAGAGAGAGAGAGAGAGAGAGAGAGAGAGAGAGAGAGAGAGAGAGGAGAGAGTGAGAGAGAGTGAGAGTGAGAGAGAGAGTGAGAGAGAGAGAGAGAGTGAGAGAGAGTAGAGAGAGAGAGTGAGAGAGAGGAGGAGAGAGAGAGAGAGAGAGAGAGAGAGAGAGAGAGAGAGAGAGAGAGAGAGAGAGAGAGAGAGAGATAGGGGAAATGGAACCGGCCGGTCAACTTTCAACCGCACAAAAAACTCCCCAACCACCACTGGGGTGTTGCCATCCAGATGGAGTTGATCAAGGGGGGGGGCAGCCCTGCCTCTGGAAAAGCGGAAAAATAGAGTAGGAAATGGAGCAGTTTTTGCAAGAGGATGAGGGCCAGATGGGGCACATTTTTGGAACCGTAAATAGCGACCCGCAGAAAACAGGATTGTCAAAACGAGGTGGAGCAGTACAACAAGATGGTCAAGTTGGTACCCAAACGTGCCGCAGACGGTGAAAAACGTCAAAAAAATTCTAAAGCACAGATGCGAACAAAAAAATTTAAGAATGATAATAAACAACCCCTTTAAACAAGAAAAATCCATAAAATTAGAAAAAAGTGAAATTTCCTTGCAAAAATGACCTGATTTCCGGCATCTGGGAGTTGCGGGAGCAGGGCAGGCTAGCAGAGATCCTTGGGGAATTCGGACGGTCTCTCCAGGTCGGCCCCGTCCTTACCAGCCCTGAAAAACCAGCTAAAACCCAGTTAGATGGATGGATTTACCTCGCAATTTCCGGGATTCCAATGAGCCTGGGTAGATGCAGGCTTGCAGAGACCATTGGGGAAGCCTGAAACTACAAAAATCGACAGATTTGAGAGATAGATATAGAGATCACGAAAGAAAACAGAGATAATCTGGAAAACCCGTGTTAAAGGATCTCTGCCAGCTGGCGATTCCTCAATAAACACCGCTAGCTAGCCCTTCCAAAATGATCTCTGCTCGCTGCCCCATCTCCAATTCCTTAAAAAACTCGGTTAGCCCGTTGGGTTCATTTCAAAATACCCAAGAATCTCTGCTAGCTGGCGCTTCCTCAAAATCCCCGCTAGCCTGCCTCCTCATTTCCCAAATAACCTCTGCTAGCTGGCCCCTAAACCAAAAATTCTCTTTTTTTGTATTTTTAAGATTTTTTGCAATTTTAATTTAAGTAAAACGATAATAAATAATATTTATTTGGTGGAGATATCATTGATGATGTGGAAGCTACAAAAATACACAAAAAAATCACACAAAATGGCGCAAAAAATTCGGTGAAAAATCAGGGTGGGACTACGGTATATGGTGGGTCATTTTTGTCGTCAAAAATTACAGCAAAAAATATCACAATTAATGGATGTCAAAATCGCAAAAAATCCGGTTAAATAACTAAAAAAATCGTGATTTAGGGGTACGGTAGCCCGGCTACAGGAGTCAAGCGGAAAGTGGGGTGGAGGGGAGTTACGGTACTTTTTTACAGTATTATTTTCTGGGCTTTTCCAAGGGTGGGGGCACATTTTAGGGGAATTACAGTAATTTTCAGGTTACGGTAGTTTTCGCAAAAATTATCGTAATTTGAAACATATTTTTCTACTTTTCAAAAAAATTAGAAATTTCCATTTTTCATTACATTAAAACGTATTTTTTAATTTTCCTGTTTCAAAAAGGCCATAATTTTTGCTAAAATTACGGTAGAATTTACGGGTTACGGTAGTTTCGAAATTATCATAATTTAAAAAATTTCTAATTCCTAAAAAAATAAAAATTTCGTTTTTCATCAAAGTAAATCGTATTTTTTAATTTTCATATTTCTTAAAAAATTATCGTAATTTTCCCAAAAATATGCCCCAATTTAAATAAATTCGCATAATTAAAAATTATTGAGCAAAAATGAGAATTGAAAAAAAATCTGGTCTGGTTTTTCGGTTGAGGATTACGGTAGGTAGCAATTACAGCATGCCACAAAACGACAAAAATCACTGAAAAACAAAAAAAGAGCACAATTACAGTACGCCGATCGGGTGGAAATCGTGGAAAATCGATGAAAGGGTACGGTACATTCAAAACGAAGCCTTTATTCCGGGCGCTGTTTAAAAAGAAGAGAAACGAACAAAACGGACCAAATCGACGATAAATCTAAAGTCAAAACAAATGATATATAAAGATATAGTAATTCTTTTTATAACAAATGAGATTTGGGGGTGAGAGAACGAGAGGGACCGAGAGGGAACAGAGAAAAACAGACACGCAAAACGGGACCCCGGAAACGATTACGGCATGGAGATCAGCACAATCGATTACGCTAGCCAAACGAGAAAAATCGATTAGGCCTTGAAATCGAATTTTTTATCTAATTTCGGAATCGATTACGCCACGTAATTCGGCCAATCGATTTCGTTAGAAACTCGAGAAAAATCGATTACGACGTAAAAATCCAAATTTTATCGAAATGGAGACCAATTACGTAATTCGAGCTAGTATATTACGCTAGAAAATCCAGAAAAACGATTACGCCACTAAATTGAGAATTTTTATCTATTCAGAATCGTTTACGGCAAAAAATTCTCGGATTTAGCTGCCGAAATTGCTACCGTAATCGTTTAAACCCGACGGATTTGATGGATTACGGCAGGAAAATAATGTAATTATTGGAGAATTTAATGGCATAATCGATTAAACCTCTCTGTTTTAGCTCTCGTAATCGCTTACGACATGGAAATAATCTCATTTGCCAGAATATGATAGCGTAATCGATCAAACACCCACGATTTTGCTAGACTAATCGATTACGGCATGGAAAAGGCCGTGTTTTGGCCAGCGTAATCGATTAAACCTCTCCGATTTCGCTAATAATCGAATACGACATAAAATCCTCACGCTTTGCTCAGAATTTCATGGCCGAATCGGCAAAACCGCCCCCGTTTTCCTACCGTAACCGTTTCCGGGGCACCGTAACCCTGTAAAGGGAGCGTGCCACGAGCGGGAAATTCGGGGAAACAACAAAAATACCGTAATTCTCTCCGGGGGAAATCGAGAAAAACGAGAAAAGAGACTAGTATTTCGAGGGGTGTTTGAAAGGGTGTCTTTTGGAGGGTACTGTATTTGGGGGGTACGGTAAAAATCTCTGGGTTTCTATCAAAAAAACACACAGGGCAAATGAGCAGGGGAAATTGCGGAAAAATGTCAACGAAGAGCCGCCGAGTATTTACAGGCAATTTTTATCACAAAAAATGATCCGGGGAGAGCGCGAAAAACGAGGCGAAGAGATTCGTTAAAGGAACCGGGAAGGTGGACGTTCGGCTACAAAGTACACCTATTTCCGCTTCTTCGCCGCCGCGGCAGCGCCAATCGAAGAGCCCTTCCGCTTCTCCACCTTGCTCTCCGAGCGCTTTTTCTGAAAAAAGGAGCATTAAATTGGCAAAAAATCGACGTTAATTCCATGGCGTAATCAGATAGATTTAAATTGCGTAATTGGTTCTGTAGACCCGGAATTTGATGCAGTAATCGATCAAACATAGCCCAAAAATGTGGAAGCTCAGAAAAAGCCCAAGAAATCGATTACACCATCAAATAAATGACGCGACAGGTATCGAATTTCATGACGTAATCGATTACGCCATGAAAATCGCACCCCGAATCGATTACGCCAGGAAAATCCCAATTCCAAGAAGCCGAATTTCATGCCGTAATCGACGAGACGCTCAGGTTATTCCCCAAATCGATCCCACCACAAAATTACGTGGTTCTCTGGGCGCTAATTCCATGGCGTCATCAATTATGCACCAAAAAATAGCCAAAATCGGGTTTTTAAACTGGTAACGCCACGAAATTCCGAACGCCTATATAAAATTCATCAAAACTTAATTTAAAGTAATTAAAAACAGCTTACCGTGCACTTATCACAGAACCACTGTTGTTCGGCCGGGGGTTCGACGGTAATGCCGACACATGCCCAATGATACCAATCATCACACGTATCACAGCCAACCATATTTGCACCATCTGCATACGCCACAGAACACACCGGGCAGATCCAAACTTGCTGAAAAATCATCCATTAATGAAATACCAAATTTATTATCTATTAAATATTAAATTAAATTAATAAAATTAAATTAAAATAAATTAAATATTAATATGAAAATAGTAATTTAATAATCGAACTTCGAATTTCGAAGGCTTAATAAAATATATTTCAAACGGGCGTCAATAGTCGAAAAACGTACCGGATCGTCGCCATTGGCCTTTCCCTTCACCGGCGCCTCATCCTCATCTTCAGTGAGGTCGACGCTCGCCCGGGATTTTACCTCCTTCTTCTTGGCGGGCTGCTTCTACAAAGGAAATGATAGAGTTCTGGTTTCGAAAATGCCGCCCCAACGGCTTGAACTTGTCGGGTGACCTTGATTGTATTATTTAGGGTTTTTTAATCGCCGTCTGAACGGCTCGAACTCGTCGGGATCACGAAAATTATATAATTTTGTATTCTAAAATCCAGCCTGAACGGCTTGAACTCGCTGGTATCACGAAAATGACATTATTTTGTATTCTAAAATCCAGCCTGAACGGCTTGAACTCGTCGGGTATCGCCAAAATATCACCAATATTATTTTGTGAATCCGAAAATGCCGCCCGAACGGCTTGAACTCGTCTGAATCACGAAAATAATTTTATTTTGTATTCTAAAATCCAGCCTGAACGGCTTGAACTTGTCGGGCATCACGAAAATTATATTTTTAGCCATTTCCCCCCCCCCCCATTTCGGTCTCAGCTAAAGGGGCGAGAAAGTGAGAGAATCAACCCCCTCTTTCGGCTACGACAGCTACGAATTACGCCAAACGACGATTCAAATCACGGATTTTTGATGTTTTTAGCCATTAAAATGTCAAATTTGCTCCAAAATGCATTTGTCGAGACCTAGGCGAAGTCAGGGGTCAATGCAACGCTTCCTGATACCTTTAAAACCTCAAAAAAGCTTACCTTCGTCGGCTCGGCCTTCTTTTTGGCCTCAACGTGTGGTTGTGCTGTAGAGGGCGAGGGTTTTGGCGGGGTTTCCTTCTTGACTGAAGCAGTAGAAGCTTTTGCGGGTGTGGACGTGGTGGCGGTGTTGATCTTCTCCTTTTCCCGCGACTTCAACACGATCGGGGGCACTGCAAATGGAACCAAATAATACAATAAAAATAGCAAAAAAAATTTCGCAAAATAGAAGATTTCTAGTTTTTTTGTCAAAATCTCAAAAAATGCCTGCTAATCTATCCGCGAAATTACCAAAAAATAGCTTCCAGTTTCCCGAAACTCCTCAAGTATCTCGGCTAGATTGCCCTAAATCCAAGGCAAAAAAAATTAATTTTCCAAAATAAATTAATTAATTGTGAATTAAAAAATTCAAAAAAAGGTCAATTAAATTCCTCAAGAATCTTTGCAAGATTGCCCGTCAAATTCCCAAATAATCGCTGCCAGCCTGCCCTGTCACGCTGCCTTTAAAATGCCAGTATACCTGGGCTATTCCTCGCCGCAACCGGGGGTACAGGCGTAGATGTGCTGCTTCGTGGATTATTCGGCGTGGTCGGCCTGACGATTCGCGTATCAACGGTGAATAGTGGTGGAAGGGCTGGAAGGGCTTTCAACTCGCCTTTTGTCTTCACCCGGGGACGGTCGACGCTCTGAAAGAGAAACGGTTACACCTTAAATTATCTACAAAAAACCCCTTAAATTAATTTAAACATTTTTGAATCGATTACACAATGAATTTTGTCATTTCCAGCCAATTCCGGTCCGAAAATAGTGGTTTCTACTTGATTTTTGGGCTTAAATTCACGTTTTCCAATAGCTTACGCTATGATAATCGCATTTGCGAATCAATTAGGCTATCAAAATCCGCGGTTTTAAAAGAATTCGCGTTTTGTAATAGATTACGCTATAAAAAAGTGTTTATGAATGCGTGACTTTACAAAAATCCTAATTTCGAAGAAATTAAGCCATGAAAATCTCCTTTTTGAATCGATTACGCGCTGAAATGCGTGATTTCAAACCAAATACGCCAGAAAATCCACGATTCTGCGTGCGTTACGCAATCAAATTGAGATTTTTCAATCGGTTACGCGACGAAATTCGCAATCTTGAATTGGTTGCGACACGTAATACACATTTTTTTCCTCAAACGATTACGCCACAAAGTCACTGGTTTTTAACTAATTACGCAATGAAAAACGTGATTTTCAATCAATTACGCCATGAACTCGTATTTCTGAATGGAATACGCTGCAAAATTTACGTTTTTAAATCGATTACGACATGAAATTCGCGTTTTTTGGCCAATTATGCTATGAAAAACACGATTTTTGATGGCTTGCGCCATTAAATTCCTGTCGTCAAGCTTCCAAAAAACCCTGAAAAACGTACCCGATCAATATGCTTGGGCTGGACGACGCCCATTCCGGAAGAGGGCCTCGAAGTGGAGGACGACTCGGCAGCAGCTGTTGTGGATACGGTAGATGTGGA
The DNA here is from genome assembly GCA_958295435.1 of Mesorhabditis spiculigera. Taxonomy (NCBI): domain Eukaryota; kingdom Metazoa; phylum Nematoda; class Chromadorea; order Rhabditida; family Rhabditidae; genus Mesorhabditis; species Mesorhabditis spiculigera. The sequence goes on from CATQJA010000146.1 coordinate 17,728, forward strand.
GGGGACAGGACTGGAATACGGTAGATTATTGGGGGATACGGTAGAATGGGGTAGGGGAGGGGATACGGTATCGTCTAGTACGAGACGATAGAATAGACGACGATCAACACCATCCAAGAAGAATACGGCCACGATCAGGAGAGGGGAGAGACTGCAAAGGACATTAGGGAATTGAAGAGCAAAGAGAGAGAGCGAGCGAGAGAGAGAGAGAGAGAGAAGAGAGAAGAGAGAGAGAGAGAGAGAGAGAGAGAGAGAAGAAGAGAGAGAGAGAGAGAGAGAGAGAGAGAGAGAGAGAGAGAGAGAGAGGAGAGAGAGAGAGCGGTCAACTAGCAGAGCTTTTTTAGGAATTCCCCAAAATCCACCAAAAATCAAGGATTTCCCAGCCGCGCCGGGCAAACTAGCAGAGTTTATTTGGGAGGCCAAGGACAAGGCATGCTAGCGGAGAATCTTGAGGAAAGCATAGATTTTCTCGAATCCCCGGGCAATCGTCAAAATCTGGGCAGGCTAGCAGAGATCTTTTGAGGAATTGAGCTTAAATTTCCCAAAAAAAAGAAATAACTTACCGAGAATCAGCGGCAGCTTAGCAGAGTTTCCTGGGGAAACCTAGGCGCGGGCCAGCTAGCAGGGCTTCAGGAAAATAGGGCGTCGGGGAGCCCGAAAAAATGTCGAATTTCGGGTGAGCAAGCAGAGATTCTTGTGGGAATTGGCGTAGCTCACAGGGGCAGGCTAGCAGAGATTCCTTGGCAAGCCCGGGAGGCGGGTAGGCTAGCAGAGACTCTGGCGGAAATTGCCCAATTTCGACCGGGCTAGCAGATATTTTGTGGAAAATCGGGATTTTCCAAAAATCGTCAAACTGGATGGCCAGCTAGCAGAGATTCTTCGAGATCCAACAGACAGACAGAGAGAGAGAGAGAGAGAGAGAAACTAGGAAAAAACAAGCATTTTTGCCACTAACAATTTTCCAAAAATATCTAAACAGCTGAATCCAGGAAAATCCATCCAAAAAAGCGGCAGATCCCGTGCTATCTTAGGGGGATCAGGGTGCGTGCGTGTATCTTTCTTCTTCCTTTTCTGTATTACTTGGCCCGTCGCGCATATCAGCGGGAGTACAGCAGAGAAAGGCGAGAGAGAGAGAGAGAGAGAGAGAGAGCGATGGATATCGATGGATAGATGGTGATAGATATCAATATATGATAGCACTGTCCCCCTTCCACCCCGTCCCATTGCAATCACTAACATCTGTGGACACACAGGTGTAACCACCAAGGCCTTGGATCGGCCGAGGGGCAGGCTAGCAGGGATTCTTGGGGAATTGGAGAAGAAATGGCAAGCCAGCAGAGCTTCTTTAGGAAGTGGGGCAGGCTAGCGGAAATCGTTCAGAAAAAAAAGCCGGCAGGCTGGCAGCGTTCCTTTGGGAAATTGGCAAAACTAGCAAAAATTCTTTTGGGAAAGGGGCATATAGCAGAGATTTTTGGGGGAATTCAGGAGAGCCTGGCAGGCTGGCAAGGATTATTGGGGGAATTTTACAGTCCGGCAGACTAGCAGCGGCTCTTTGCGGAATCTGGGGAAACCTGAAAGGTTAGCAGTGAAATTGGAGGACACTTGCGGAAATTCTTGGGGAAGTGCGGGCAGGCTAGCAGAGACCATCTAGAAAATAGGGAGTAAGGACTCGGGGTAAACTAGCCGAGATTTTTGGAGGAATTTGACAAAAGGCGGAGATCATTTAGGAACTGAAAAAACACATGGCAGGCTAGCCGAGATTTTTAGGGGTCCCGAAAAATGCCTGGGCAAGCTAGCAGGGGTCATTGAGGAATTTCTCCTGGCTGAATGAAACGTTCGGGAACCGGCCAATGTGCCAGCCAACGGGCAAGAAGATGAGAATTAAATGGAAGAACGGGGTTGGGGCATCTCCCGGGCAACAGCCTCTACAGAGTCGTTGATCCCCCTCCTCCCATTCCCTGGTTGCGCCTGTTTTGTGGGATTTCACAATCCACACCCTGGACGTCGGATTAGGCCTGATGCCAAGATTCCATCATGGCAGTTGCCACTGACGAGTGACGAATTTAGAGCGATCCAGGGCGGGCCGGCAGAGATGATTTGGGAGGAAACTCGAGCGATGGCCAACGGACCGGGCCATCAGAGGTGGAATGAGGGAAATTTTTAGAAGTCAAAATATTATACAAGCTAACAGAGACGCTTCCGGATGATTAAAAATTTGTCCTGGTTAATTCTCGAATGCCGAGAAGTGTCTCCAGTCAAAAAAGAAACCCTTCGTTGCATGCCATATTTTGGCAAAGAGGGGGATCGGAGAAATTGGGAAAAGCCGCGATAATATATGCCTATGTAAATTCCATACGCATCTGGACGAGGGCCAAGCGGGCCGACAGGGTGGCGTCTGGAATTAATAGGCGGCGCCTTTAATTCTGTTGTATATTCGGCACCGGATTGCCCGCACAACGGCTTGTCAAGAATTAATCCGGTGCATACCAAGCTCGGGAAAAGCGCTAAAAATAATCCCAAACCCGGCGCGGAATTCTAGAATTCGATGGAGAGAGCAACAACGATCAAAATCTACGATTCTGACCAATTACGCCATTAAATTCGAAGATTTCAACAGAGAAAGTCAACCCAAGTTTTGATGCCATTTCAAAAGCACTAAAAATTCTAGAATGTCGTGGTTTCAGGGGAGAAAATTGGGGGGAATAATTATGGGCCGGCTGGGCGGTTCGGGAATTCAGCTGCTCCTCAATGTCTCGTGTAGGGGATGGATACAGGCAATGACACCGTATCCCATGGCAACCATTTAGAGGGCGAATGTCTAGAAATAGAGAGAGAGAGAGAGAGAGAGAGAGAGAGAGAGAGAGAGAGAGAGAGAGACAGGACCGCTAATCGGCGAGCGAATAGAGGGCGAAAAGCCGCGAATTACACCCAACTCGTAATTATCTAAATGTCCCTGGAGGGGCGAAAGCGAGAGAGAGAGAGAGAGAGAGAGAGAGTGAGAGACAGAGAGAGAGAGAGAGCTACCGTATCCCTAGGCGCCAAAAGTCAGGGCTAATCACCGAGGCCAGGAGGCCAAATTCCAGGCTTTCGTACTAGTGGGGAATTATTATAGGAAGAGAAAGAAAGAGAGAGAGTGCGAGAGAGAGATACGCAGAGAGCGTACCAGACGTACCGTATCCCAAAAAAATCCAGAAAATTAATTGATACCTCTCCTGGGCGATGGGCTTGATGCGGATCTTCAGCGGCTCCTGGCCGGGCGTTCCAGCACCCTGAAAAAAGTTTAAATTAAAAATATTAAGCAAAATTAAAAAAGGCTAAATTTAAATTACTACACAAAATTGAAAATAATAAATTTCAAAGCCCACAAAAATTTTTAAAGGGACCGGCAAGGCATTGCTATGGATTCGGCATAGTTTTCCGCGACGCTACGCGGCCGCCTTGAAGATGGCGTAATCGACTAAGACATCTTCAAGGAGGTCAAGCGCGGCCTGCGCGTTGCTTGTAATCGATTTGGCAAAATTCATAGAGCCTTGCCGGGCCCTTTAAAACGCAAAATGCCGTACCCTTGCCGGTGTCGTTGACGGATCCGACGACGTTGAGGGGCTGAGGAGCTTGATCTTTATCGGGGGCAGCTTGTCGATGCTCTTCACGTGGCCGTTCTCCTTGTCTCGGCGCTCCTTCTTCGACTCTTTCACTGCCTGGAAAGAAAAAATAAAGAAGCAAAACGACAAAAATTAAAAGTACAACATTTTTTGGTTCTTTTCTATTATCGGGGGGAGGGCAGCTTGTTTCTAAGCATCAGATTTTCAAATATAAATAGAGCAATTGCTTTTAAACTGGTTTTTTTTTGTTCCTAACTAGGGAATGTTTTCGGGCGGACATCGGACCCAGATATATGAGTATGTGCATCTTGTAGAGCTCGACGAGACGAATCGATTGATGTAACTTTTAGCTGCTGATACCTTATTTTAACAAAGTTACAACGGTTTAAAGTTTTTGGCCATACCTTCATAGGCTCTTCCCACACCCTGATCACCATATCCCGGTGGCCTAGTGGCTTAGTAGTCGGCGTCTGAAGATGGTAACGGGGGTACGGATCCGTTCACGATTTTTATTTTTTGCTTTTTGGTCGAGAGCTTCCTTTTTGCACCCCGATGGCCTACAAACACTTATTTCAAAGTTTTTTTTTATTTCCAGGACTTACACCAAATTTGGTGACAGTATTCATTGGATTTTTGTTCTTGCAAGTACAACCAATGTTGATGACTTCAGCTCGAAAAATTCTCTGTGTTCCCCTTATGCTTATTGATTGGGAATATGGTTGCGAAACCGTCCGGCAGGTAAAAAACTTTGAAATAAGTGTTTGTAGGCCATCGGGGTGCAAAAAGGAAGCTCTCGACCAAAAAGCAAAAAATAAAAATCGTGAACGGATCCGTACCCCCGTTACCATCTTCAGACGCCGACTACTAAGCCACTAGGCCACCGGGATATGGTGATCAGGGTGTGGGAAGAGCCTATGAAGGTATGGCCAAAAACTTTAAACCGTTGTAACTTTGTTAAAATAAGGTATCAGCAGCTAAAAGTTACATCAATCGATTCGTCTCGTCGAGCTCTACAAGATGCACATACTCATATATCTGGGTCCGATGTCCGCCCGAAAACATTCCCTAGTAAGCGTAAAACTATACCAATTTTGATTAAAAAAAAAATTAGCGATTTTTCGACCAAAATTTCATCTAAAATATTTTTCCTAGGCTTTTTTTCGTTTTATTCCACTTGAAAAATAGCTAAAATTACTAAAAACACTATTAAAATACTTATAATTACATTACTAGACCCTTCTGGGCTTGTAGAATTGTCCAGAATTTCAAACTCTATCGACTGAGCTCGAGCTCCCATTTCCAAAAACTCCAAAGCGCGCCTAAAGACAAAATTCAGTCGCTCCCCCCCCCCGATAATGCCAAAGAACCAATTTTTATACCTGCCGATCCCTGGATCGATCCCTGTGCTTCTCTCGGTCTCTGTCCCTCTCTCGATCCCTCTCCCTGTCTCGATCTCGATGCTTCTCCTTGTCCTTTTTCTTCTTCTTTTTCCGCTCTCTGTCTCTATCCCTGTCTCGGCTTCTGTCCCTCTCTCTATCTCTGTCTCTCTCCTTCTTCCCTCTCTCTCCCTCTGTCTCTCGATCTCTCCTCGGTTCCATCAGAATCTTCAGCTTAGGGACAGTGCTGTCGGGAGGTCGAGCAGGGGAGTCTTTCATCGAGATGTTCAGCGGGAACGTCGTCTAAATAAATCTATTATTAAAATTTAGCGAAAATACGAATTTTTAAAATTTAGAAAAATTACCGGAATTTGTCAAAATGTAATTTTTTAAATTTAAGCAAGCGTAACACTAGCTTAAAAACTTCAAACTCTCTTTATTTTGCATTAAAGCCATCGGTTTATTATTAAACTCCGAAAAAAATATTAAAAAAAATATTATTTCTAAACATTACGAAACTAACAAACGCTGTAAAATTTAATTTTTTAACTTGAAAATCGTTGAATTTATTTAGCAAAGGCACTTGACGCATTTTTTGGAATTTAAACGGTCGAAAAAAGCAAATTACGTTTAAAAATGAAAAAACTATACGAAATTTTAGTTCAATTTTTTAATTTCTAAAAACTGAAAAGTCATAAGAAGAGCTTATTTCTAATCTTTAATTTTTAAAATCTAAGACGAACCGGCATATCGCCAATGGGTAGATCGCCGCCGTCGGTGAGCATCGGGATCGTCGCGTCCGAGTCGTACTCCTCTTTTTCTGGAACGGAAAAGTTGATTGGAAAATTGTGAGAAAACTCACTCAATGGAGGAAGATCGGCTGGCCGGGGTGGAGTGGCACGGGCTGCCGATTCGGCCACTAAAAAAAAGAAGAATTATTGATAATTTTCTAAAAATTCAGTATCACACAATTTCCCCAGGGGTCCCTGCCCAAGAACAAAAAATTTCGGCTAGTTGCCCAAGCCTTCCCGCTTCCCAAAAGGACTCTGCTAGCCTGTCCGCTTCGTCAAGCCGCCTGAATAAATTTGGCTAACCTGCCAGGCTTTCCCCAAATAGTTTCCGCTAGCTTGCCCTGGCCCCAAAGAGTATTCCACAATTTTCTCTGCTAGCCTACGCAGCTTGGCATTCCTCAAGCAATCTCTGCTAGCCTGCCTTGCCCCGGAATTCCTGAATAATCTCTGCTCGTTTGCCAGGGCTCAGTAATCCAAAATGTTCTCCGCAAGCCTGCCCACTTCTGTCCGTTTCTCAAATGATCTCTGCTAGCTCGCCTTCGCCATTGTCAGGCTCCCAAATAATCTCTGCAAGACCTTCTATTTGCGTAAATTCTCTCTGCTAGCCTGCCTTAGTCCTAAAAAATCGCTAAAAACATACCCGGAAACGACGTGGACGGGCTGCATCCCAGCCGAATCTTCAGTTTCGGCACAGAAGCGGGTGATACAGCCGGATGAAGGGGTGATGGGATGGTGTCTCTTTCTCTCTCTCTTTCTCTCGTCCCTCCTCTTTTCTCTTCCCTCTCCTGTCGTCTCAATTCAGCTACCGTAGTCGCCGGCTCGAGTTTCGGCGGTTCTTCGCGTATCTCACGATTTGTCGAGGAGCTGCTGCCCGGCCGCTGGTGGTGTGTCCAACTGCAAAAATTAAATTTTTTAACTTCGAAAAATCATATTTTTAATTTTTAAAGCCTGGATTTAGGCAACGCCGATTTTTCGGCAATTTTCTAAGTAAAAAACCAGTGGAAAACGCCGAAAATGAATTTTAAAGGCACCGGAAGCCAGGAATTAGGCCACGCCCCTTTTATCAGCTCTGAAAAAATCAAAAATGTATTAAAATCTCTAAAATGGATTTTAAAGGCGCGCGGAAGTCAGAAATAGGCCACGCCCCTTTTATGAGCTCTGACAAAAATCAAAAATGTATTAAAATCGCTAAAATGGATTTTAAAGACACCCGGAAGCTAGGAATTAGGCCACGCCCATTTTAGAAGTTTTGAAAAACCCAAAACGCTCGTTAAATTATAAAAATCGCATTTCCGCACGGGATTTTCGGTCAGAAAAGGGCTGATTTTATCGATTACGCCATGAAACGCAGCGCTTCCTGGTCCCTTAAAAAATAATAAAAAACTATGCCAACCTTTTGTCCTTTTTCGTCTTGTCCTTCTTCTCCTTTTTGGGCTTTGGCTGAGAGACGGGGAGGACCGGCGGGGGCTCGTCACATGGCCTAAAAAAATCGGGTTAACTAATCGCTGAAATATCGATAATTCTATCAATTTTTGAATTAATACTTTAATGAGCATTTTTTAAGAATAACTTTTTAACAATTTAGAGCTTTTTGCTGTATAAATTTAATGAATTAACGGTATTTTGCAACCCACTCCTCGTAGCGATACGGCGGCGTCGGCGCGTTCCGATCCGGGAAATACGTGTTCCTGAAATTATTTTGGTTTTATTGATTTTTACGTGTTTTTTAAACCAATTTTTCGTCGTTCTATTTTAAATCGCCGGCGTTTTATAGCTTTTTAGCGTTTTAAAATCCAAAAAAACCCGGCGAAGCAACCGATTACGCCAGATAATTCGTTCAAAAACAGCCTGACGGACGATCTAATTTTAAATATACTTTATTCTTTTTTATTTAAATATTTTTCACTTACCGTAGCCCAAAATTTATATATTTTTGACTTTGATTTTATATATTAAAAAATAGAGTTTTCACGAAGTCCTTCGCTTTTGCGAATTTCCACATTTACGCTAATTCTTAATTTTTTTTCTATCCTAAAAGGTCCAGAAATTCCCGAAAACGTACAGCAACTGCGGGACGATCTCCTCGGGCAGAAGGGCGGGCATTTGATGGATCTCCTTCAGCAGATTGCTCGCATTCGGGATGAGGGCGGCCAGGGCAGCGGCTGCAGCAGCTGTAGATGATGAAGCCGCAGTCCCATTGCTGTTGTTGATGATATTTGGTGGGTGTTGTTGGGAGACGAGTGGGCTGACCGGTCGCTTCTTCTCCAACTTCTTCAGCCGGTTCACCGACAGCTTCGGGGGGCCGTTCTGAAAATGGGGAAATTTATAGGGAAAATTACATTTTGAAGCGCTAAAAAATTGCCAAAATTCCCCAAAAAAAACTGCTAGCTTGACTTTTAAGAAACCTTCAAATTCCTCAAGAATCTCTGCTAGATGGCCGAATTTAAGAAACAAAATAGATATATGTGCAGATAAATTTTATCAAATCTTTCCCTAGGGATCTCTGCTAGTTTGCCTGACCCCCAAAATCCCTGCTGGGCCGCCCAGCGCAATCCCTACCTTCCCTAAAAATCTCTGCTAGTTCGTGAAGCGAGAAATAGGCTTGTAATGCCGCAAAAAACACAGGCTATTTTTCCGCAATTTTTGCCAGCCGCTTTAAAAAATTGGCTCAAATTTCGCCAGGAGAAGCTGCAAAATTGCCATTTTCCAAAATTTCCTCGGCTAGGTCGACAGGCCATGAGAATAAACACAAAAAATTCGTATTTCCTAAATTTCCTCTGCTACCTTGCCTAGTCCCAAAAAAGATCAAAATCTCTACCTCCATCTCCTTGAGGTTGGGGCTGCTGTCGTACTTCTTGCCGCCCATCCCCGACGTTGACGGGGCCGGCGAGCTGGGTGAGTGTGGAGGGACCGGACTCGAACGGGCCGATTTCACGCCCGAAGTGTGGTTGTTCTAAAAAACGTATTTTGTAGGCTTTTTTTAGAAAATCTGGCTTTTTGAGGACCTCAAAAATCTCAAAAAAACGTACAATGAGATCGCGGGCCTTGCCCTTCTTCGGCGTGCTGCTGCTCGGTATCGGGCTCTGCCGCCGTCGGATGGCTTTGTCTGGAAAAAGGTTTTTTTAGCGATTTTGAGAGCTAGAAAAAAATAGGGAAGAGGAAAAGCTGGAGAGAGTACAAAAAAATGCCCAAAAAATCGGATTTATTTCGTTTCGGACCGAATTTTGAGCCGAGCAGGCTAGCAGGGATTCCTTTGGATAAAGAAACCCCCAAAATTGATTCGGCTTTTTAGAAACTCGAGAAGCTGTAAAAAAACCCTAAATAGTTCCAAAAAATTTATCGCTTTGTTATGGTCCGGTTTCAAGCGAAATTAGCATAATTCACCTCAGGGCAGGCTAGCACGGAATCTTTAGGATGCCGAAAAACACGCCGGGAGTCGACTTTTTCGAATTCCCCACCATGCAAAAAACCCTAATTTAGGCCCCCCACAAAATTGCCGGTTATTTCTAGCGGACCGTTTTGAAGCGAAATTTGCGTAATTTGGACGAGGCAGGCTAGCAGGGATTCTTTAGGATCTGGAAAAACACCCAGAAAACCGATTGGCAGCTTCGAAACCAACAAAAATGTTTTTAATTCAAGCTAAATAGCCTAATTTCCAACCAGGCAGGCTAGCCGAGATTCCTGGGGATCGAGAAAATGCCCGGCAAGACATTGGCCACCCGGAATCCAAAAATTCGCGAGAAACCCACCAAATCTCGACACGACATTCGTCTGGCTCTTCGACGCGACGCCGAGCGAAACTGTGTCGCATGTGGAGAAGTCCCAGAGATCGTCGTGGCCCTCCTTTTTCTCGGCCACAGATTGTGAGGAGGGCTGAGGCTTGGCGGGGCTGGGTGTGGCGAGGGGTGGTGGCGGGAGAACGGACGGCAACGGCGTGCTGGTCGATGGGCGATTCACGTCTGAAAATTGAGCGGTAGAAATTTAGTAAAACTAACTTTAAAAAATCAAAAACTGAAGCCAAAAATTCTGAAAGGCCCGGCAAAATTCAAATCACCAATTGAGCGTTAGAAACTGGTCCAAAAGGCCCGAAAAAGCGAAAATTCGGGGAAAAACCAATTTTCTAAAGGTTTTCAGGCATTTTTGAGGCAAATCTGGCTTTTAAAGGGCCAAGCAGATCAAAAAAAATCTAGGAATTTGTCAGAAAAGGTACCAAAAAGTCTGAAAGACTCCGGAAAAAAATTAAAAATCCCGATTGAGCGTTAGAAACTGGTCTAAAAGGCCCGAAAAAGCCCAAAATTCGGGGAAAAACCAAATTTCTAAAAATTTTCAGGCAGTTTTGAGGCAAATCTGGGTTTTAAAGGGCCAAGCAATGCATTTTTATCGATTTTTGGCTATGGATTGCGCAGATATTTTTGTCGGGCGGCGACACGCAACGCGCTTGGGCGTAATCGATTACGCAATGGAAAACGGTGCACGCGTCACGCTTCGCGAAGTGGAAAAATCTTGGGAAAAACGTGCACGAGCCGCCTTTTCATGGCGTAATCGATTACGACACTTTTCCGGGCCCTTTAAACGGCCAAATACGCTAAAATAGCCTACCATTAGCATTCGTGTCATGATGAAGCGAGGGTAAACACGGCAAAATCGGGCCCTGGTCGGCCCTCCTCTGCTCGATCTCCTTCTCCGAGGGGCACGTCATCGAGATCGAGCAGTGCTGGGGTAGGTAGGTCGGCAGCTTGGGCATTGGCTGAAATTATAAGGATAAAAAGGGCCAACCCTTAAACCTTAAAACCAATAATAAACCAAAAATTTCATATTCGCGAGCCGATAAACCTATTTATTTTGCCGTAAGCATCCAAATTGGGCTAGTAATCTAGGAAAAATTATTTTTATAATTCTGCAATTCAATTTAAACCATTTCAAGTAGAAAAACTTTCAAAATTCTCGAAACTATTTGCAAAAAAGGCCTTTTTGGTGATTTTAGGCCGAAAAAAAGTGATTTTTCGAACTAAAAACGCTGTGTTTGATTCAATTTTATAAAATTTGTATACGCAGCAACATCACAAAACGAATGAACCGGAATTTCGACGAAAAACGTACCCGCTGCTCGAAGCTGACGGGGATGGTGGCGCCGCGCTGCGTTGAGAGATCGACGCGAACCTGGAAAAAGCGTTGTAAAATCTAAATTAAACTAGAACGAGTGAGAGAGAGAGAGATAGAGAGAGAGAGCGAGAGAAAGAGAGAGAGAGAGAGAGAGATAGAGAGAGCGAGAGAGAGAGTGAAATTACCTTCGTCATATACTCGTGCAAATCGGTCCCATGAATGTTCAGCCGGCCCATCGCGCACTGCACGTCCTCCGGATCACAAAGCGTACGGCCTCCTAAAAAAACCTATTTTTCAAAATATAATTCTCATTGTTACCATGCTCCATGAACAGCTTCGACTCGACGCACAGCCGCTCGATGTACCTCCGCGACAGGTCGGCCAACGCGTTCAGCGAGTCCCGGGAAACCGTCTGAAAATCGGAAATACCTCTTTTTGCATCGAAATTGCGATTTTTAAGATATCTAAAGCTAATTTCAACGTTTTTGTAGGCGACTAAAACTCTAAAAATCGACTAAAAATCACGAAAAAGGCCTAAAAGTATTTCCGCTTGGTAAAAATATGTAAAAAGAATTAATTTCAAGTTTTTATAGTTTCTAAGCTATTTCTATCGTAAAAACGGTCAGAAAAGTAAAAAAAATCCGTCAGTTTTTAGACAAACCTAACGCAATGTTCTAAATTATCCAAATTAACTCAGAAAACCATAAATTTGGCGATTTTTCACCCAAAACCCACCGTAAAATTGAAGATATCGAGCACACGGGCCGTACTCCTCGCCATCATCTGCATCGCATAGGCCTCGGTGGATGACATTTGGGACGTGTAGGCGGCCTGGAAACAGCGTTTTGTTACGAGCTTCTTTTGAGATATAACGACTGATAACGGCCGTTTTTATGCGCTTTTTTTTGGAATTTTTCAATCTGAGAGATGTTGCTCGTTCGTTAGAGCTTAAAATTCTGGATAGTCAAGTAGAAAAACGCTTAGGAAAAAATGTGTTGTGTTGAAAAAATTTTTGTGTTTTTTTTATCAAATTTTGCAAAGTTCTTACGCTTAGGAAAAGTAAAAAACATTTTATAAACACCAATTCTATTTCTATCAGAAACGCTCGATCCTTATAAAAAGTTTTGGTTTCGTGAAAGAGCTTTTTGAAGCTTTGAGCTCTCAAATGAGCTACATTTCTTACATCGTAAAACCCGAAAAGCACCTAAAAAACCCTGTTTTGGTCAGATCAGAAGCATACCTGTTGTCCGATAGCTGTCATTGTCGATGACATTGAGTGGGCTGTCGATGGGTGTTGAAGCGGAAGTGGATTGTTGATGGCCGAAGAAGCAGAGGGCCCAGGAGGAGGGCATTGGCCCTGTGATGCTGATGATGACTGTGAAGATAGGGCTGTTGATGGGACCATCATGCCAGATGTCGAGGCGGCCATCCCCGCACTACAAAACACATCAAGGCCCGGGCCAAACGGAGCTGCGGCTCGCAGGGTGCCTGCAAAATTAGTGATCATTATTTTAGTCATTTTGAAATACCAGAGAACTATAGAAATGTAAAAAAAACAGCTCTAAATGGTTTTATAGCCTCCGGGGAGCTCGGAAAAGCTTGAAATGCCCATTTTTAAGCGTTTTTGAAACTCTGTTGTTCGAAAATCTCCTAGAAACTCGAGGAAAGCATAAAACATGCTATAAACGGTTTAAACGTCTCAAAAACCTCATCACGACCTTTAGAAAACTAAAATCCTAGAAAAACGATGCTGAAAGAACGCCAGGGCCATTGATGAACCATCTAAAACGCGGTCAGCCGAATCCATGCTCAAAAAACGGCTTAAAACTGCAGAAAAAAGTATCTAAAGCCTAAACCAACCCGGAAAAACGAATGTGAGAAATGTGCGAAATGAAAAATGTGAGAACGTGAAAAACTACTTCAGAAAAATCCCCCTAGCAACGCAGTCGAAGCATCAAAATAGGAAAAAACCGCTTTAGAAAAAAGTCAAGAAACTCGTATTTTTTTGCGAAAAATAGAAAAAACACGGTTCATCCCTTTAAAATCGAATTGTAAAACACTAGGCAAAAAGCCCTTATTTTTCTCAATTTCAGCGGGACGAGTTTGCGTCTAAAAGTGACCGATTTCGCTATGAAAAGAGATGGGTATCATATCGATTGTGCCGCTTATTAATGCGAGAAAACGACGAAAAACGAGAGAGGGAACAGATTAGCAAGAAAAGCGTTTTAGAACTTTCGAAACGGGTTGCAAAAGTTGCTGAATCGAGCATGACTCTGCAGAAATCAAGGGGTGCTAAATTTTCGTTGTGGCTAGCCAAGCGAGTTTTTCTAAAATGACATAAAAACTTCTGAGGCATCAAAATGAGCCTGAAAATCAAGAAAACATCGCCAAGTCGATTGGCCGCTATAAATTAGCGCTTATTGTAGTACTTTTCAAGCTTCCAGACCCCTAAAAACCCCAAAAACCTGCCAAAAATCCGACAGAATAAGTTATCGCCCGACAATTGGGTCACGGCCATAAAAACTAGGGCAATCGTGGGGGGCCTGGAATCGAGGTGAAGCTCAAAAAGCGCAAGTTCATTCGAGTTGTCGCTCAAAATCCATCCCTTCAGCTTTTCCTAAATTTTTAGGGGCCCAATTCCGGGGTCCTCATTGCGGCCTGGCCCGGGGCGTCCAAATCGGCAAACAGGGCCACCGGGGGCTACACGACACGCCTAACGACACGCGAATCGTGTGCCCGCTTTGCGATCGGGGAGCTGCCGGGCTGGGCCCTCTCAATTTGCGGTGTTCTCTCGCCCGACTCTCGCCTCGCCACCCGTTCCGTTGGCCGAGAATTGGGACAGCCGAGGAGAGCCACTACCACCACAGCCACACACTCCCTCACACACACAACCAAAGCCCCCCTTCTCCTACCACCCCGGGAAAACAGGTCTCCACCCCTAGCAGCAGGGGGACGAACAGTCTCGATACAACGGCCAAGCCACGCCTCCCGGTGGGAGAACAGTCTCCAACAACACGGTGCTTATCAACGCTTTTTGGCGCGTTCGGCTGCAGCGATTTTGGGCTTGTTTTTGTAGTATTTTTCTAGCAGACTACTAAACCCGAAATTCCCTAAAATACGAGAAAATCGCCCGAAAATTTCGGTCCAAAATTTTTTAAAACTCCTCTGCCAGCCCGTGCAACTCGATAGCGCCGTACTGAAGGTGTTTTTTAGTTTTTCTTTCCCGGTCAATTTCGGCTCTAAACTCTTTCAGAAGTCTTTGATTAGAAAGAGCTACTCAAAAACTTCAATAACCACGTGTTTTTCAAGGCTTTTTGATGCAATTTCAATGTAATTAGCCTAGCAAATCTTTGAAAAAAGGTGTATAAATTCGCCAGAAACCCATTTTTTGCTATTCTACCTTCTCGCTGTCGATTGGCTTTAATTTGAAGCTCTAAAAGGCTACTTTTTCGAGAGCTCCGACTGTTTGGACAAAAAAAATCGCTGAATTGCGGTGTTTTTGAACCGAAAAACTCTGGAAAATCCATTTCCGGCGCCATTCTTCGTATTTTCTTTATGCTCTTGCCATTTTTCGTCGTAAATTAGCTTCTATTTCCTCTTTATTTTCAGTGGTCTGAATGCTGGGGCGTGCCCGGCTCCCGATTGCCACTTTCTCGAGGGCCTCCCTTTTTGCCCGTCAGATTCTGTATGTTTTCTTTTCTTTCTTTTTTTTTGTACTGATCTTATAGTCTATTAAATACTATTTTCCAGGCTCATCCCTCAACTTCAACGAGTTCGCGCGATGGCCACCGAGGTGGAGAAGGCGCAGACGGCGCAAAAGGGCGGCGACACGCTGTTTGGGAAGATCATCAGGAAGGAGATTCCCGCCAAGATCATCTACGAGGACGATGATGTCTGTTTTTTTACATAGAAACCTTCAGAATATCGAGAAATATTGGTCGGAAATTTCCAAAGTACTTTTTTTGGTTTTTAGCTTTTTTTAGGCGTGAAAATCGGTATTTTTGGTGCTTGCGTATTTTTTGTGCGCGTAAACTAGCAAAGATTCTTTAGGAAGTAGGGGCAGGCTAGCACAAATCTTTGAGGATTTTAGACCCTTTTCACGTGATTTTATCCCATTTTTCAGGTTCTCGCGTTCCACGACGTCTCCCCGCAAGCGCCGGTCCATTTCCTCGTCATCCCCAAGAAGCATATCCCGAGTCTCGAGGACGCTGAGGACAAGGTATCGATTTTGATGGATTTCAGCTTAATCTGCTTTTTTAGGATGAAGCCCTCCTCGGCAAGCTGCTCCTCACCGCTCGTCGCGTGGCCAAGGAGCTGAAGCTCGACAACGGATATCGCACGGTAATTTTTTTTAAGCTTTTTCGAATTTGTTGCATTTGATGGCGTAATCGAATCCGTGCGCGTAGTTTTTCCGCTTCACCGTCGATTCAGCCCTATTTTGATAGCGTAATCGGTTAAAAATCGTCATTTTTAGCGCTAAATTAGGGAACTGTAAAGGCAAACTAGCAGAGATTCCTGGGGAAATTCTGGCCGATTTTTCTGGAAGGTCTGGGGATCTAGCAAAGAAGCTTTGAGGAATTTTTAGACGAGCGGGCGAGCTTGCAGAAATTCTTTAGGAAGTTTCAATTCTCGACCCGGTGAAGGCTAGCAAGGATTATTTAGGAATTTGAGAGGCTGGCTGGCAGGCTAGCAGAGATTTTTGAGGAAATTCCAGACGCGGGGCACCCTTGCAGACAACATAAGGGAATTTCCGGGCACGCGGGCCATCTAGCAGAGAATTTTAGGAACTCTGAGAGGCTTTGAGTGGCGGGCAGGCTAGCAAAAATCCTTTAGGAAATTTCAGGCGCTCTCGGGACGCGGGCAGGCTAGCAGTGAACCTGTAGGATCTTTAAGGGGCCAGCAAGCCAGCAGAGAATCTTGCGGAACTGTCGCGTCACCTTTAATCCCATTATTTTCTTCTTTTTTTTCAGGTAATCAACAACGGGAAAGACGGTTGCCAGTCGGTGTTCCACATCCATCTACATGTCCTCGGCGGTCGTCAGCTGCAATGGCCACCCGGATAAGCCACGCCCCCTTTCTACAGTACCCCACCGTACTCTACCGTATCCTCTCGTACGTTTTGTTAAGTTTTTTTGGCTCTCTGGGCCTTCTCATCTGATTCCGGTATCTAATTTCGCTGGTCAAATTTCTCTCGCCGTCCGGTTTTTCCGTGTTTTTTTTTGCGTGAATAAATTGTATTTATATAGATTTATTAAAATTAATACAAAATAACGCATTTAATAGGAATATAAAAAATTTTAAAATTTTACAAGATTTGGTAAAGAATTTTTTTTGCGTCAAAAAATCAGTAGAAGATCACAGGGCGCGCGACACGTCGGGGAAGGTCGGGGAGAAAAAGGGAAAATAACACGCGGATATTTAAAAAAATATTTACAAGCTATAGACTACGAACTACAGCCTACGAAACGCTGTTTTGTACGTTTTTTTTTGGGGATACCGTACTGTAGACGGAAATCTATAGGCTACGGTAGTTCAGAGAAATTTAACGATTTTAAAGGGGCGGCGACAGGCAAAAGATTGGCATTGACAGCTGAAAATTGGCCATATTTGTACGCGGTATTCCAAATTACGAAAACCAGTTGTTTTCGGCCGTTTTTTGCGTTTTCAAGGGGCGTGGACAGTCGAAATCCACGATTCTGTACGTTACAATGCAATTGACAGAGAACTACGATGGTTTTGGGCGGGATTTAGTGCGTTAAAGGGGCAGTGACAGCTAGCCTTCGCTACCATTTGATGAGTTTAACGAGCCAATGCCTCGGATGCCGCCGGATCAGGAATTTTCGCAACTCGTTGAAGACGAGCAGGTACAAGCCGACGAACGGCGCGAACGCCCACACGAATCTGCAATTTGGTGGCGTAATCGGATGTGTAGGCGGGATTTTGATGGCGTAATCGTTGGGCAAATGATCTCCGCTAGGTTGTCCTCGCGAGAGGGAATTGATTTAAAGGGACAGTGACAGCTAGGCGTTGAAAATCGTACCCCGGTGGTGATCGGATATCCATGACGTATTGGGCGGCTGGCGTGTAGACGAACATGATCAGCATTAGCACCTGGAAATCGGGGTTTCTCAAATGATCTCCGCTAGCCTGTCCCATTTCCTCTAAGAATCTCCGCTAGCCTGCCACCCACCTCGATGATGACGGCAAAGAAGGAGACGACATTCGTGATTCCGTGACGAAAAACGGAGACTCGGCGCGTCGTACAGTTGCAACAGATGGAATACCTGGGGGGTTTCATCGATTACGGCGGGTTAGTTTGGAGTTTTTTGATGTCACTCTCCCTTTAAACGCTTTTAAAAGGAGTATGACACCTGGAATTTGACCAGAGCGTTATAATTTGATGCTAAATGGCACAATCTCTCTAAAACTACGATGCCTGGCTCATGACGAGTGTAATTTGCCAAGCGGCTGCCGCCTGTCCCTTGATATGTAGCTGTTGCTCCTCGGTGTAGGTCACGTTTTGGAAGGCGTCACCGATCGTGAGATTTGCCGCACCGATCTGGAAGGATAATTTTCGGTTGTCTCTCTCCTCTCTGTCTCTCCATCTAGCTCTCACTCTATCTATCAATCTCTCTCGCTCTCTCTCGCTCTCCACTCTCTCTCTCTCTCTCTCTCTCTCTCTCTCCTCCTCTCCCCGCTCTCCTCTCCACCCTCTGTTGCTCTCTCTGGCTTTCTCTCTCTCTCTCTCTCTCTCTCTCTCTCTCTGTTTCTGACTCTCACCTTCCAGTGGTATGCTCAGCGGTGTAGACCAATTGAGAGAGTGGAATGTTGTAGTACCTAAAGAAACTTTGGTTCCTCAAGGATCTTTGCTAGATTGCCATCTAGTAGTCCATCCGGTAAAGATTCTCTGCTCGTTACCCACCAATAGACAGCAAGAAAGGAGAAGATACACCCAGCGTGTGATTCCACATCCAGCAAATAGATACGGAATACAGGATCAACCCTTGCTCAACAATTTGGCGCTTCTGCTTTCGAGGTGGCGTCAGCATGATGTCTCTGAAAAGCGGAGTGGGAGAGAGTAGAGAGAAGAGAGAGGGAGAGAGACAAGAAGAGAGAGAGAGGCAGAGGAGTGAGATAGAATGAGTTAAAGAGATACCGTTCCGGCTGCTCGTAGGCCAACGAGATCGAAGGCGGCAATTCTGATGCCAAATCCATGGATAGAATCTGGAAAATCTCATCTTAAAGGACCGTTGAAGGTACCTGAAGTGGCGACAACCCATGGGGCAACCCGAAGAGAAATGTCAGCATGATTCGGGACCACTTCCGGCCAAAGATGGGCAAACGTGTAGGCCAGGGATAGTCTGTAAAGGCAAAGTTCTCCGCTAGCCTGCCTGCCTCCGATTCGCGCCTTTTGGCGTTTTAAAGGCCCATTGAAGGCAAATTCTGAGGATCCAATTTTTCGCAATGGTCTCGGCTAGCTGGCTTGCCCCCCGAATTTTTTCAGTTGTAAAAGACCTTTGAAGCCACTTACCGTAGATTATCAAACAACAGCCCTCCCTCCTCAATTCCCTGTACAATCGGGGCGAAATTGTCGTCAAGGAGCACGATGTCAGCCGTCTGTTTTGCCACATCACTGCCAGATAGACCGACGGCTATTCCAATGTTGGCATGAGCAAGAGCTGGAGCATCATCCACACCACCGCCCGTCACGGCTACCACCTGGAAAATGCATCTTAAAGGGGTAGAGACACCTGGTTCAGGGGTAGGCTAGCAAGAATTTCTTTGCCGAAAACGGTTCAAAAATATGGCTTTAAAGGGACGGCAGCAGCTATAAACAATGCGCTGGCTAGCAGAGATCGTTTCGAAATTCCGTCAAAGTCTCTGCTAGGTCCCCCGCTGAAACTGACCTCTCCACGATTCTGGCATTCCGTCACGATATTCAGCTTCTCGTCGGCGTTCGTTCTAGAAAGTGTAGCTTGTAGTCTGTAGTCCAAGGCAAACCCTAGCAAAGACGATGTATTTATGACGGAGCAAATGGTCCCAATCCTGTTTGGTATATGTTGACAATTGATCCCCGTCACCACCGTCCAATCACTCGATCCGTCCGCCTTCGATTTGTGGCCAGGTGCTGCAAAGGGTCTCTGTTAGTGCCTTTCTCTCTCACGCTCTCTCTCTCACTTTATCTCTCTCTCTCTCTCTCTCTATCTCTCTCTCGCGCTCTCTTTCTCTCCTATGTCTGTCTCTTTCACGCTCTATCTCTCTCTCTCGCTGTCCTCTCCCTCTCCCCTCTCTCAATCTCCCCCTCTCTCTCTCTCACGCTACCCCTCTCTCTCTCTCTCGCTCTCCCTTTCTCTCTCTCGCTCTCTCTCACTCCCTCTCTCACTCTCCTCTCTCTCACTCACTCTCCTACCGGTGTCTGTGCCTCCGCTATGAGCCCAATCTGCTGTGCAATAGCCGTGGCAGGTCGTTGGATGATCACCGGTAATCATGAACTACCTACAAAGGGTGTGGGTGAACGCGTTACGGTCGTGTCGCGCTGACGGGGCCACAAAGCAACCCACCCTGATCCAGTCTGCTTCATTGATGGATGGCGGTGGCCGTCTCGGGTCTGGAAAATTAGGGTTAGCCGATTACGACAGGAAAACAGGCCGGAAGTGGAGGGGTCATACCTTGGCGGGATCCATAATGGCAGCCATTCCGAGAAATTCGAGATCTTTTGCCAGTGATCATCTACAAGATCATCACCAGGAGGGAATCGAGTCCCCGAATCGGCGTTGAAGTGCTTCTGAAAGATAGATAGAGGAGCTATCAGAAAGAGGGGGGAGAGAGAGAGAGAGAGAGAGAGAGAGAGAGAGACTGGGAAAGCTGTGCCAAATGCGCGATCACCCTCCTTCCGGCATGCCCGAACTGCTCCCAGGCCTCCTATAAAATGCTCTTATTCATTCGAGACCAGGAAACCTCAGGCTACAGGCTACAAGTTCCTAACCTGTGCCTCATTTCCTGAAGTGTTGATCCATGGGGAGAGTCCATCTCTTCCGCGCTGCGAAGAACAGTGAGAAAGAATCAGTTCCGGGGCCCCTTTCATCATTATCACAAAACGGCATTCGCCCTAAAAACAAAAAATTGGGATAGGCAACTAGCAGAGACCGTTTGAGCGCCGGCTTGCCCCTTGATTTTCCAAAACACTGATAGTCTGCCTATTTCAGCGCAGCGCAACTGGCTGGGACTATTTCGTAACCTAATAGCACCCAGGTTCATGAA